>CM033470.1:307174857-307202699 GCA_019447015.1 Hymenochirus boettgeri | reverse complement strand
TAGATACATACATACACTAACGATCAGAGGAAGTATAGATAGATAGATAGATAGATAGATAGATAGATAAGATAAAAAGCTTATGGAAAGATGATAGCTAAATAGATGATAGATGATAGATGGATAGATTGATAGAGTACATAGATGATAGATGATAGAAAGTGATAGATAGATAGGAGAGAGAGATAGATGATAGATAGATGATAGATTGTTTATATGATACTAGATGATATAATATACTATACTAAGACAGATTGATGATAATGATAGATAGAATAGATAGATAGGAGAGATATGATAGATGATAGATAGAGATATGGTAGATAGATAGACGGAGAGGCAGAGAGATAGATGATAGATAGATGATAGTATTGATAGATAGGATGCCGGTTTCGCGGAATCCGACCCGGAGTCCGCTGCGATTTATTCCGTTCGCGAACGGCGGATTTTTTCCGCGATTTTCCGATTTCCCCTTCCGAACTTCCATTCGGGAATTTTTCGTATATTTTCGAAATTTTCGAAATTACGAGTTTTCACGTATTTCGAAAATTTCCGGAACATACGGGAAAAACATGTATTTTCGAAAATTTCGAAAAATACAAGGGTTCTCTTAATTGCCAACATACGTATTTTCGAAAATATTTCGAAATTACGAGATTACTTGTATTTTCGAAACATACATATTTCCCAAAATACTGAAAATCGTAATTTCGAAAATTCCGAAATACGTGAAAAATCTAATTTCGAAAATTTTCGAAAATTACGAAAAATCCGTTATTTCAAGGGTATTTTTTATTTTCAAACAGGGTCCGCTCAGCGGTTTTCGAATTTTTCGGATTTTTTTCGAAAATTCGACGGGATCCCGAGAGGTACCGGATTTTGCGAAGTTCGGACATCGTAATGATAATAGATGATAGATAGATGATAGATTATGATGATAGATAGATCTATAGATATCGATGAGATAGACAGAGAGAGATAGATGATAGTCTATAGAGATGAGGATATGATAGATAGAATATAGATAGATAGATGAGATGATAGAATATAGTATATATAGATATATATATATATAGATGATAGATATGATGATCTTGATGATAGATGTCTGTGAGGAGGCGGGAGAGAGCGGATGGTCGTAGTGTCGATTGCTTCTATATATATCTATTTATATATCTATATATTATATATGGAAAAGATAGTCGTAACCATGTCTCCACAGGTCTTATTTACAAATTTTATTCTTTCAAAAGAATGCATAGTGCAAAAAATAGCAACGTTTCGGCCTTGGTTTAATGGCCTTTATCAAGCTTACAATCTTGTGCAACTAAGAGGGTTTAAATACCCTACAGGTGATTAGTGGAGGACACTCCCTCTGACAACAATATTCTCAAATTAAATTAACTTTAAAGTGACAGTGCTTAGTAATCATACCATGATCAATACAATGATTTTTCGTGTTAATAATAAATATATATAAAAATCTATGCTGATAGAAGTGCTCAGAATGCTATAATAATAGTTAATAGTTAAAAAGACTTAAAAAAGGATTAATGGGCATAAATGGAGACATATCTTATAATACATTATACATCAGGATTCACTATTGTAGGTTTACTTAAATATCCTTCTATCAATAAATAGTTAAATAATAAAGCAGATAAAGTAAAAGCAGTAAGATATCGTTCATCTATGAAGTATTTGAAAGAACAGAATTCATTCAGTCCATAGGTGTCAAGGTATTCAAGGTTTTAATCCAGAAAGTTTCTTTTTTAATAACAGATTAGTTTCTTCTTCCACCTCTTTTTGGGGAGGTATATGGTCAATGGCCAAAATTAAGGTCATTTATTTTATGTCCTTTTTCCAGATAATGATTGGCCACAGGTTTACTGGTCTGAGATCTCTATAAGGGTATTATGGCCGACCTATGTCCTCAATGCGAAGTCTCAGCGTCATATCTGTCTTTCAACGTAATATAAATTGCATGGGCATATTATTAGTAAATAACATGTTGGTTCGGCAAGTGATGTGATGTTTAATCTTCTCGTTTTACCTGTATGGGGATGTAAAAATGTAGAGCTAGGTATCATTGATGCACAAGATTTGCATTTGTGACAGCTGAAACAACCGTTGGGTTTGTTAGCCAGTTGATTTTTTTGTATTATTTTAGGGTCCGTTCGACCAATATATCTCTCAGATTTCTTCCTCTTAAAGGCAATGGTAGGTCTGTCAGGTAGTTGTTCTTTTGTTTTTCATCTGATTTGAGAATATCCAATTAGATGTAAAATATTTTTCATATCCTCCCCTATGTAGAAGGTTGTTTGCGCAAACAAATTTTTTGTCTCCCTTTGTATCCACTATGTTTATTATTGTTATTAATTTTTGTTTCTGCTTAGTCAGGGCGTGGATTTAATAGTTCCTTGGATAACCCCTTTCTATAAATCTCCTTTCATTTCTCTAAGTTGCTTCTGTCTTGTATCTGAATTGGAGTTGTTCTCATGACCCTACAAAATTGGGATATGGTAATGCCTTCTTAAGTGAAAGGGATGGTGGCTATGGTAATGAAGCAAAATATTTCTGTCCGTTGTTTTACGAAAGAGACTGTATTCCAGTTTATGGTCTGAAAGTGTTAATTTAAAATCCAGAAAATTTATACTGGTTTTACTAACCTTGTGGGTGAATTTGATTGTTGTATCCATCCTGTCAGATCATCAACCATCCCGATGAATTGTTCCTCAGAGCCGCTCCAAACGATAACACATCGTCTATGAATCTACAGTAAAAGGTAAGATGTTTTTTTATGTATCCAGATGTATTTTCTCTCAAATTTGGACATAAATAAGTTTGCATATGCCGGCGCCATGCCGCACCCATGCTGTCCTGTGCTTTATATAATATGTCTCTTCATGCCCATGCAATTATATTACGTTGGAAAGACAGATATGATGCTGAGACTTGGCATTGACGGACATAGGTCGGCCATTAATCTGCTTATAGAGATCTCAAGACCAGTAAACCTGTGGCCAATCATTATCTGGAAAAAGAACATAAAATAAATGACTTAAGTTTTTGGCCATTGACCATATACCTCCCCAAATAAGAGGTGGAAACGAACTAATCTGTTATTAGAAAAGAACTTTCTGGATTAAACCTTGAATACCTTGACACCTTATGGACTAAATGAATTCTGTTCTTTCAAATACTTCATAGATAACGATAATCTTTACTGCTTTTACTTTATCTGCTTATTTATTTATTTAACTATTTTTTATGAAGGATATTTAAGTAACTTACACATAGCAGTCATGCAACGAATATTGTATCCTGATGTAAAATGTATATAAGATGTGTCTCCATTTCATGCCTTATCCTTTTTTAGTCTTTTTAACTATAACTATTAATTATAGCACTTCTGAGCACTTCTATCAGCATAGATTTTATTTATATTTATATTAACACGAAAATCATTGTATTGATCACTGATGATTACTAAGCACTGTCACTTTAAAGTTAATTGAATTTGAAATATTGTTGTCAGAGGTAGTCCTCCACTAATCACCTGTAGGGTATTTAACCCTCTTTGTTGCACAAGATTGTAAGCTTGATAAAGGCCATTAAACCAAGGCCGAAACATTGCTATTTTTTGCACTATGCATTCTTTTTTAAAGTAATAAAATTTGTAAATAAGACCTGTGGAGCGTTGGTACGACTTATCTTTCATTGTGTTGGAATCTACAAACCAGCACTCCAGGCTACGAAAGTGAACACTGGGTGCACACTATTGCCATTTTTTTATATATATATATATTAATATATTATATATATATATATATAGTAAATAATGTAGATCTTAACCCTCATTAGCAATTTTTGTATGGATCAAATTCACATAGTAATTAATGTAATTAAGACTTCAGTCTATAAAAAATTATATAAAGAGTATTTTGTTTATGAATCTGAACTGTATACTTACTATGATAATAAAATATTAGTAGATGATAGATGATGATAGTATAAATTACTATTCTGTTGCATTACATAACTTCAAAATTTATTTCCAAGAATATAAAAAATATGACTCTGTTTGGTGAACATCTGGGCTCAATACTGAGCAGACAATTTTTTCAATGCTCACATACTTTTCATAGTGAACATTTGAAACTGCAGAGAATAATAAAAAACAATATGTTTATAGGAAGCTGAATCTACTGACGTAATTAAGTAAGTGACCAAACGTCAGTCAAGTTAAGAGTTCCACTGATCGGCTGCTAAAATATAATCTGCTTTTCATGGGAAAACTTTAGTTGTCTCCTGGTTGAATGAGCCCATTAAGCTGATTTTTGATCGGTCCTGTATTGTTTGTTTTAAATAATAATAAGTATAATATATACGTTTTCATTAAAGACAACGACTTTAAAAATGTTTATCTTAATATTACATGTTTTTTATAAAATCTAGTTTAGCCTTTCTCTTCATTTACATTGTATAGTAGACTAGTAATACTGTAATATAGGAATAATAAAAAGAACAAAATGGTGGACAGGCAACGTTTTGGCCCTGAACAACAATCTTCTTCAAAGGTCCATTGTCCACTTTATAGCCAATAAAGAGTTTTTTCAGTTAAAAATAATCCTAGACACATCAGAAACTTCATTTGCGCTGCGTCCACGAATAATCACGGCACGCGATCCCGTACAATACAAGCCAATGGTAGACCACCCCTGAAGCATCCAATCATTGGCTTCTATTGGGGAGTGTGGACAGGCAATCTGCTCCCTGACCAATCCCACTAGTGGTGCTGCTGTTTTTGCATTTTATTATCAGGAAGCACCTGGGTATGTAGACAGTGATATATATATATATATATCCATTAACCTCTCTTTGTGAGAGTGCCTTTTACGGAAGGCATAAATCATAAAAGTGCACACTTACAAAGAGAGGTTAAATGGATCAGAAGACTTGACACATGGGTTTGTGATGAACAGAAGCATTCAATGGTTTCCTTTAATTGCAACTTTGTTTCTATGTGGGGAGCCCGGTGGCCATAGTATCTTTTTGGGTTATTCTTTTAGGCTTGCTTACTATGTATTCCTGCCCAGCATTGCTTTATACCCCTGATATGGGTTTCTGTGGTGCTCAGCTGGTGACTCTTTCCTGCTATTTTTATTGCTCCTTTTACTCAGTGCATTGGTCTTTATCAGGTTATAGTCGTGTTTAGAGTATTGTCCCCTTGACTGTTTATGATTATGATACTTATATTCATTGATTTTACCTTTACGGCTGTTCCTTGGTTATTTATCGTATGTTTTTAAGATCAGTTATTGAAATAAGTTTTTATATCTGTATTTAGACGTTTTACTGTTTTTAGATGGGCACCTGTACTTTTAATACGGAGGCGCGATCTGCGTTTTTCTAGGTTCACTATATCTAATTATTATCCGAGCACTGGCACGTTAGATTGCTACTAAGCACCATTTCCTGGGGGATTTTCCGATTAGGGAAGCACTTTGTGGCTCCGCCTATTCCTGGCTCTTTCTTTACCTGTGGCACTGGCACTTTATTATAGGAATGGCTTTTCCTGGATGGTTTTTTTGCCACGGGCAGTGTTCGCTGGTGGTTGCCTTGCAATTGGACTCTTTGGGGTCTTGTTCGTCCTCACCAGTAGGATACTCACCTGAGCAGGTTAGATCACGTGGGGGCGGGCTAGAGGGGGGTGGGTTAGGGGGCATTTGTATGGGTGTGCTGTTATCTATTTAATGTGATTTGTTTTTGTGTCTGTAACCCTGAAGACGGCCCTGCATCGGGCTGAAACGTGTAGGCCTTCGACCTACTTATTCAATAAATATATATTTGTTCGACCTAGGAGTGCTCTGTACCGCATGGATATTGGTTACATTACGGATAGCACCCAGGCAGTTGTGATTGGACGGAGTGCGGTGGACTTTGCTTTATATAGAGATAGATAGATATACATATACTTAGATATACATATAGAAATACCCATTTCAATATCCTATTATACACCAATAGATATCTATTTATTTAAAAGGAAAGGGATCTTTGCTATCTCTTTTCTTAGCAAAATATGTCAAATTAAGTCTATTTTTGTCACTAATTAAAGATGTCTGTTTATTTTAGGAATCAACTATGCAACTGCTACATCTACAGAATGCGCAGCTGTTGTACAATACTTCTGTGTTGCCTTTTATATCAAGATGTCTCAGTTACCCGGGGAGGATTGTATATCAGCAGGACTAAATATTACACAAACTCTATCTACACAAAACTATTAGTTAGCCTTTGGAATGCTGGTCGCAAAGGGAATGTCCACCCTTACAACAAAAAAAGGTCTATTGCCAGTTTACCTGCCCCCAACCCAACTGATATATTTTGCACTTTATTACCTGCATTACTAACCATATATGTAAGGATTAGTATTGCCCCCATTATGGCTGGCCCCTCCTCCATGCAATCACATCAATCAGGGCTGTGATAACTACATCCCAGACAATAATTGACTGCAGTTTCATCTGTGGCCTCCTCTGCACATGCTCAAGTTTATAAAAAGCCTATTGAGCAGAGGAAAAAAGCAGATATATGTTGCCAGAATGTAATAGGACTTATCATGAAATATCTGGTTACAAATGCATGTAGGAAACTGGTATAAATAACAGTTGGGGTTGCGGGAGATAACTAACAAGTCACCATTTTTTCTTTAAGGTGATTTTTTAAAGGATTGAAAAAATCTAATTGTTATATTTTATACTGCATCATCTGACTATGGGTTGTCAATAGGCCAGTTACTATGCCGTAGTATGGTACAATGCGATATTAGTATATTTCGCTGTTATGCTATTATGCTTGTGGCTGTAATATAGATGATAGTAATGGAGATTGAATAAAGACTGTATGTCCATCCAGTCCGACCTCATAAAATATGATATTTATCCTATCGGGGAAAAAAAACATAACTCCCTTACAGGCTACCAACGATTCAATTAAACAGGAATGACATAATGGTAACTATGCTACCTATTCATAAGTTCTGCTGTGAAAAGCCTATTGGTTAGACCTATTATTTCCAAGATGGGACCTGAGTTGAAGCCTTGACAAGTTCCTCTGTTAATTTGATTTGCTTCTTTTCTTATTGGCCATTCATGTTGTCTAATATTGTTTTGTACTTACATAGTAGTATTGGAGGTTGACTGAAACATTTATCTATCTAGTTTAAACCTTTTTACCTACTCATGAAGCATGACTACACCTAACAATTAGGCCTTCAGAGGAAGGCCAAAAAAAAAGCGCCCTCTCCTGAAACTATCCAATGTTACTGCCATTACCACATCTTATGGAGATGTTTTACTATAAAACCTCTCTCTTTTAGGCAATCATCCTTAGTAATAACATCTACATTGAAGTTTAGGAGGTGGGGCCACATGTTGAAGTGAAACATACACAGATTGAAGGGAAGACATAACAAGGAGGATAGTCTAGAATTGTACAATTCCATTCATGGTTATTATGGGAAAGTATGTACTGTTCAAGTTTTTTTTTTAAGTTTCAATGTCATTTTAAGGTCAACATTAAATTATTGTTGCTTAAGTGGTTTTAAGTGTTTATCTATTTCATGATTCATATTTTTACATAGAAATACAATAATGGTTTACAGTTGTAAGAGTAAGGTCCAAGTCCACACACCTTAATTCTGTTATTGCGCATTGTGGGACCTTACCGTCGGACTTTGCAGTTAGGTCCATGAGTTCACACTTTCTAGTACATCAGTATTCTTTTGACTACGTTTTTTCTTTCTCATATTTTAGGTGCTGAAATCCAGCTGGGGCATAAAGGTTGAATTCTGGGGCTTAATCAAAAATTCCACTCATTACCAATTAGCTAGATATCTGAACCCTTCTCCTCCCTTAAGATATAAAAAATATTTTTGACTGGGAGGGTCATTTGTAGTTGGCATGTATAGACTTGTAATAACCCTTGTTACATTTGAGCCAGGACTCTTCTGAAATTGAATTGATTGCAATACCATTCGCTCTCGTTGATGGGAAAGCAGATTTCCAATGAGGGGTATATACAGAAAGAGAGAAAAAAAAAACAACCTAAGTATGTACAAATTGACTTCTTGACATGAAATGCCTCTAGAAATTATTTATGTAGCTTGTAATGAACCCATTGTCAGCGTTCGTTTTCTGCAGCAAACTATTATTTATATGATGGACTAAATGCTTTGTGTATTATTGCCTTGGAAAATATCAAAGCACTTTTAAAAAACCCCGGCAGCTAAAATTCACTTATAGTTTCTAAGAAACGCTTAAAGGGAGTAAAATCAAACTAGTTCGAGTGGTATTACAGCAGAAACATATGTTCAGAATAATCATTTTATTATGAGCCCTTTTCTACCCTGTCTACGGTTTTTTATTTATTTATTGTTGTTATCTCAAGCAGCGTTGGATTTAATATTCCTGCGCTTATTTTATTATCGGGGGGGGGGGGTGCATTAATTTGTCTTTTCCAGCGTATTCTGGCAAGGAACAAATGAGAGTAAAAGATGCACTTCAAGGTGCTGACAATTCACTTGCAACCTGCACATGAAAGATGTTGAAATAAGAGAGGAAGTTAAAGAACAGAATGTAGGCGCAATCAAGGCTAAATATTGAGAGATTGTAATTGCCACACAGGAGGGATCATTTATAAATGAAATATAAAATAAACTTTATTTCTTAAAAGAAAGTTGGAAAGAACTGCAGGTAGGTTTGTTGTTTCTTAAGGAGACATAAGACCAAAAACAACTTGAAATGTGTATTACCCATAATAGTTGGATGTATCGCTTCATTTATATATATATAATATATTATATATAGCAAGTAAGTAAATTCTTCTAGTCAAAGAAGCACCTGACATCACTGCAGATCCATCTCGTCCCTACCCCAGTGAGTTAATATGTGCATTCAGACTCACTTTACAGTTTAAGTTTTGTTTAGATTTGAGATGGAACAACATAGAGGGACTTGCCACATCTGAGAAAGTTTTGTCCGCAAAATGTCGTAATGCATGAAGTCAGCACATTAGTATTGCAAGTTTGCACCAATTTGAGTGTGCCTTCATCTTTTGATTCTGACCAGGCCAGGACACTTTAGGAGGGATTACATGTGCTTGAAAGCTCCCTTTCTATTTTGCTTATGTTTTCAGCTTGCAGAGCCTGATTCCTCCTACTGAGGTAATCAACAAATATATATATATAGATATTAAACATAAAAAGAATAATCAATGCACATTCCTGGGCCCCATACAATATCATACTATCTCACACTGGCATACACTATAACAAAGGGTTTAGAATACATCACTGTGATCCACTGAATGAAAAGATTCCACCCAACTCACAATAACCCAGTCTGGAAGGTCCTAACTTATACTATATTTATATTGTGTATTTTATACTGTAATTGAATGGGTCTGCATGTATTTTTTTTTTTTAAATTTCCACTTACAAAAAAAAACAGAAAATGTCATTAGTCTGGTGTAGTTCAGATAGAAATCTATCTAGCACCCCTAGAATGAAGATGTACTTCTGTAAAACTCAGACTGAAATCTGAAGTTCCTTAGATTGAATTATGGTGATTAGTTGTATGTTTTAATTCACAAACAAGATCAAAAGATACACAGGGTGATTTTGACATTCACCAGCCCTGTTTTTTTCTCGAACAAATCCCTTTACCTTTATTCAAATTTCAATTTCAAGTTAATGTGAACTCTGTTGTATTCTGGTCAGACTTGCACGAAGCTTCTGTTGAACTCTTCACTCCACAGGTTATTTCTCTAACGCATTTACTTTACCATAGTCAATAACAGGTGGTAGAATGAGCAATATTATTTCTCTTTTCAAAGGAAAAGCAGTCGGTGATCCAACTGTTACAACAAACTATTAGACTGTGCAAATCTGACAATAATTCAAATCCTGTATCTAGTCTTGGGTTTTCTATATTGTGCATGGATTTGTACAAAGTTACCACAACCTTGCTGTTAGTTTTCTGTAGGTTTTTTGTTGACACGCAAGTTGAAAAAAAAATACTTGCAAATGCCAACATTAAAATCAAAAAGGAGACAGATGCCTTGTGTGTACTTGATTTCAGCCAACATATGTGGGTGGCAAAGATAATGGCATATGGCTTTGCCAACAGCCCCAATGCATGACACATCTGTAAATAATAATAATCCCATTTTGCCACACTTACAGAACACATTCCTTGACAAGTCGAACAGGATTTGAGATTCTTTTGTTGGGAGAGAATTGTTCTCGGATGGCAAATGAAAGACATATGGCAAACGAGGGCAAATGCATATTAATGGACCTGTTTACTAAATCATTGGCCAAGCTCTTTCTTACTGTGTGGGGAAAACAAAAAAGTTTTTCATTTTGTTTTGTCTTCTTATTGAAGATTAAATAACTTTAGGGCAATGTAGTTGATTGATTAGCCTTGGAAATAAACAGGTTTGTTGATATTAATTAGCCCGTATGGGATCTAATTGGAATCACATTATCTGCCATTCTTCCTTGCTTTTTTCCTCGACATTCACTATTAAAATAACACATTTTCCCCTTTCCTGAATCGTAACTCATCTGCAAGAAACAAGATAAGAAAGGATATACAAAGTTATGGCGAATTGGGGGAAATTTGCTTTGTTTGGCTTTTAAACGGGTTTTGCTCAATTGTACCCCGTATCATCCAAATTACAAAAAAAACATGTGATCCAAGTATTGTGTAAATGGGGTTGGCAACCACCCACAGCTATTCTAGGCTGTAAAGATTTTTTGACTGTCTAGAAAATGGATACAGTCAGTTAGGGACTATGGGAGTAACATGGAGATGTCCAAAAAGCAGCAAATTTGAAATCTGTCCCATCATTAGTCAGTTTTCCAGAGAGACCAAGGATAAAGAAGCTAATTTTTAAGTTATCTCCTCTGCCTCTTATTAACTAAACTGTGAGACATTCCACAACATAGATGGACTGTATAAGTTATGTCTCTTGACAATCTAATCCTGCTGCTGGCTGTTGAGAAAAGTTGAAGGAACAAGATAAGGGAAAGGGCTCAAATGCAATAGGCTCTGATTTTTAATTATGACATTTTAAATTACCTTTAAATCGATCTGCATCCCTTCTACCTGCAGCAGCAATGAAGATCTGAAAGGTCAGAAATCTGAAGACTTGCCCTTCTCAGGGCGCTGACATACTCAAGGTGACGCAGTCACTCTTTCCATCATAGAGTTGAACACTCATGCATGCGGTAGCTACTGGAGTAGTGTTGCTTTCTTCAGATTTTAGTCCTTCAAATTTTCATTGCTTGGTACATGTAGAAGAGTCTCAAAGATATGGATATAAAGGTAAGACAAGGGCTTTCCTAGAAAACTCCATGAAACATGTTTCGCATTTCAACAGTTTCACCCCAATATGGAGCTGGCAAAAGAGCCGCCATTATATTTACTACTGTACCTTCGCTGCTCCTAGGATGCACCTCGTAAAAAATAGGTGGAATCTCTTATTACTATTTGATAGCAATGCCCAAAGCAATGCCCACAAGACTGTGGGTGTTTGTCCTAACATTAAAGGACAACAATACCCCTTGCCCACCCCTATCTCATTCCGTTTTAACAGAAATGTTAAGTGACTTTCCCATTCACAGCCTGATTGTAGCTCCACACCCTTTCAGCTAGGGGCCAGTGGCATACTTCATCTAAAGATTTCAAGTGATTATGGTAAACCCTGGAGTGATGACCTATCAGTTAAGGTCCTCAATTTGGGTATCCTTAAGGGGATGAGAGTAGGCTAGGGAGTCAGAGGGGTATTGTGCTTTACAGATTGCAAAATCTTGTTTGTACTAGACCAGCATTGCCTTATTTAGCCTCTTTTCAGAGCCAAACCTGCAATGAGGCTTTTTACTGGACTATTATCTCTAGACCCAAGACTGTTGTTGCACATAATTGGGCAATGGACAAATCCCATATATCTCTGAAATTAATGGCAAATACTGATATGGTGAATTTTCAAAAAATTAACATTCTATTGTTAATAAACATGCCAAATGTTAGGAGCACGGGAGATATGGTTGGAACCGGCAGTCAGATGGGCCAGGATATCAGCTGTCCGCAGGAGATTGTGGTCTAAATCAGATTCTAAACCATAACATATGGCTCTGCCAAAAAAGCCTGTACACAGTAACCCTTTGTCAAACAAGTCCGCAAGTAAGATATCTTCATAAATGATAAATAATGGTTCGTTCTGGACTTATGGTTTTAATTCAACAGCTGAGACTTGAAAGTGATAATCACAAACTTCACCACCAATAACGTTGATTAATTTGAGGTAAAAAATAATGATCCCTTGGAAATAAGTCTTTATCTACTGTTTATATATATGTATATGGTCGACAAGGGTTGGCTTATGTTTTGTCTGTGGGGTTCAAGCCAATCATCCTGTGAGATCAAAATAACATTGAATTAATTTCTTTGTCCAGATTTTTATATACACCAGGTTTGTAGAGCACATGTCATGCTAGCCCAGTTTGCCTACAGTGCGCTAATCGCAATAGGCACTAAAAAAACATTGTTTCAAAAGATATAGACTACTCTCAATACTGTCATCTGGGACTCTGTTGGACCTTTGAGCTATATGAATAAAGCATTGTAACCTATCAGGTTTTTTTTCTATTAAGAGACCACTAGGATTTTTGTGCTATTATGGCAAAATTCTCGCTGATTTATAAAGTAGCAAAATAATGACAATTTGAAGTTCCAGTGTATTACTGTGCTATGACACTAAAGAAATATTACTGTAGCTATGGCTGATTATAAACACATTTACTGTAGTTTATATGTTTGTATTCAATTAGATCAACTGGACTTGAAGTGTAGTTCTTGAAATTTTCAAGAAAATAGATGGATTATAGAAAGATGATAGATAGATAGAGATAGATAGATAGATAGATACATACATACATAAAGATAGATGATAGATAGATAGATAGATAGATAGATAGATAGATAGATAGATAGATAGATAGATAGATAAAAAGATTATAGAAAGATGATAGCTAAATAGATGATAGATAGATAGATAGATGATAGATTGATAGATACATAGATAGATAGATGATAGATAGAAAGATAGATAGATAGATAGAGAGAGAGATAGATGATAGATAGATGATAGATATATATATATATAGATAGATGATAGATAGATTGATGATATATATATATATATATATATATATAGATTGATGATAGATTGATAGATAGATAGAGAGAGAGAGAGATAGATGATAGATAGATGATAGATTGATAGATAGATGATAGATAGATATATAGATAGATGATAGATAGATCTATAGATAGATAGATAGACAGAGAGAGATAGATGATAGCTAGATAGATGATAGATTGATAGATAGATATATAGATAGATAGATAGATGATAGATATATATATATATATATATATATATATATATATATAGATAGATGATAGATCAATTGATGATAGATAGATAGATAGAGAGAGAGAGAGAGAGAGAGAGAGAGATGGTAGATAGATGATAGATTGATAATATATATATATATATATATATATATATATATATATATAATGGAAAGAGAAGTCGTAACCAATGCTCCACAGGTCTTATTTACAAATTTTATTACTTTCAAAAAGAATGCATAGTGCAAAAAATAGCAACGTTTCGGCCTTGGTTTAATGGCCTTTATCAAGCTTACAATCTTGTGCAACTAAGAGGGTTTAAATACCCTACAGGTGATTAGTGGAGGACACTCCCTCTGACAACAATATTCTCAAATTAAATTAACTTTAAAGTGACAGTGCTTAGTAATCATACCAGTGATCAATTGACGCTGAGACTTTGCATTGACGGACATAGGTCGGCCATTAATACTGCTTATAGAGATCTCAAGACCAGTAAACCTGTGGCCAATCATTATCTGGAAAAAGGACATAAAATAAATGACCTTAAGTTTTTGGCCATTGACCATATACCTCCCCAAATAAGAGGTGGAAACAGAACTAATCTGTTATTAAGAAAAGAAACTTTCTGGATTAAAACCTTGAATACCTTGACACCTTATGGACTAAATGAATTCTGTTCTTTCAAATACTTCATAGATGAACGATAATCTTTACTGCTTTTACTTTATCTGCTTATTTATTTATTTAACTATTTATTGATAGAAGGATATTTAAGTAACTTACAACATAGCAGTCATGCAACGAATAGTGTATCCTGATGTATAATGTATATAAGATAGTGTCTCCATTTCATGCCCATTAATCCTTTTTTAAGTCTTTTTAACTATTAACTATTAATTATAGCACTTCTGAGCACTTCTATCAGCATAGATTTTTATATTATATTTATTATTAACACGAAAAATCATTGTATTGATCACTGGTATGATTACTAAGCACTGTCACTTTAAAGTTAATTGAATTTGAGAATATTGTTGTCAGAGGGATAGTCCTCCACTAATCACCTGTAGGGTATTTAAACCCTCTTAGTTGCACAAGATTGTAAGCTTGATAAAGGCCATTAAACCAAGGCCGAAACATTGCTATTTTTTGCACTATGCATTCTTTTTTAAAGTAATAAAATTTGTAAATAAGACCTGTGGAGCGTTGGTTACGACTTATCTTTTCATTGTGTATTGGAATCTACAAACCAGCAGCTCCAGGCATACGAAAGTGAACACTGGGTGCACACTATTGCCATTTTTATATATATATATATATATATATATATATATATATATATATATATAGATAGATAGATAGATGATAGATAGATTGATGATAGATAGATAGAGATTATTCTATTCTGTTGCATTACATAACTTCAAAATTTATTTCCAAGAATATAATAAAAATATGACTCTGTTTGGTGAACATCTGGGCTTCAATACTGAGCAGACAATTTTTTCAATGCTTCACATACTTTTCATAGTTGAACATTTGAAGACTTGCAGAGAATAATAAAAAACAAGATTGTTTATAGGAAGCTGTAATCTTACTGACGTAATTAAGTAAGTGACCAAACGTCAGTCAAGTTAAGAGTTCCACTGATCGGCTGCTAAAATAATAATCTGCTTATTCATGGGAAAACTTTAGTTGTCTCCTGGTTAGAATGAGCCACATTAAGCTGATTTTTGATCGGTGCCTGTATTGTTTGTTTTAAATAATAATAAGTATAATATATACGTTTTCATTAAAGACAACGACTTTAAAAATGTTTATCTTAATATTACATGTTTTTAATAAAATCTAGTTTAGCCTTTCTCTTCATTTACATTGTATAGTAAGACTAGTAATACTGTAATATAGGAATAATAAAAAGAACAAAATGGTGGACAGGCAACGTTTTGGCCCTGAACAACAAGTCTTCAAAGGTCCATTGTCCACTTCTATAGCCAATAAAGAGTTTTTTCAGTTAAAAATAATCCTAGACAACATCAGAACTTCATTTGCCGCTGCGTCCACGAATAATCACGGCACGGCGATCCCGTACAATACAAGCCAATGGTAGACCACCCCTGAAGCATCCAATCATTGGCTTCTATTGGGGAGTGGTGACAGGCAATCTGCTCCCTGAGCCAATCCCACTAGTGGTGCTGCTGTTTTTGCATTTTATTATCAGGGAGCACCTGGGTATGTAGACAGTGTATATATATATATATATATATCCATTTAACCTCTCTTTGTGAGAGTGCCCTTTTACGGAAGGCATAAATCATAAAAGTGCACACTTACAAAGAGAGGTTAAATGGATCAGAAGACTTGACACATGGGTTTGAATGAACAAGAAGCATTCAATGGTTTCCTTTAATTAGCAACTTTGTTTCTATGTGGGGAGCCCGGTGGCCATAGTATCTTTTTGGGTTATTCTTTTAGGCTTGCTTACTATGTATTCCTGCCCAGCATTGCTTTTATACCCCTGATATGGGTTTCTGTGGTGCTCAGCTGGTGACTCTTTCCTGCTATTTTTATTGCTCCTTTTACTCAGTCGCATTGGTCTTTATCAGGTTATAGTCGTGTTTATAGTATTTGTCCCCTTGACTGTTTATGATTATGATACTTATATTCATTGATTTTACCTTTACAGGCTGTTCCTTGGTTATTTATCGTATGTTTTTTAAGATCAGTTATTGAAATAAGTTTTTATATCTGTATTTAGACGTTTTACTGTTTTTAGATGGGCACCTGTACTTTTAATATCGGAGGCGCGATCTGCGTTTTTCTAGGTTCACTATATCTAATTATTATCCGAGCACTGGCACGTTAGATTGCTACTAAGCACCATTTCCATGGGGGATTTTCCGATTAGGGAAGCACTTTGTGGCTCCGCCTATTCCTGGCTCTTTCTTTACCTGTGGCACTGGCACTTTATTATAGGAATGGCTTTTCCTGGATGGTTGTTTTTGCCACGGGGCAGTGTTCGCTGGTGGGATTGCCTTGCAATTGGACTCTTTGGGGTCTTGTTCGTCCGTCACCAGTAGGATACTCACCTGAGCAGGTAGATCACGTGGGGGGCGGGCTAGAGGGGGGTGGGTTAGGGGGGCATTTGTATGGGTGTGCTGTTATCTATTTAATGTGATTTGTTTTTGTGTCTGTAACCCTGAAGACGGCCCTGCATTCGGGCTGAAACGTGTAGGCCTTCAGACCTACTTTATTCAATAAATATATATTTGTTCCAGACCTAGGAGTGCTCTGTACCGCATGGATTATTGGTTACATTACGGATAGCACCCAGGCAGTTGTGATTGGACGGAGTGCGGTGGACTTTGCTTTATATATAGATAGATAGATATACATATACTGTAGATATACATATAGAAATACACATTTCTAATATCCTATTATACACCAAATAGATATCTATATTATTTAAAAAGGAAAGGGATCTTTGCTATCTCTTTTCTTAGCAAAATATGTCAAATTAAGTCATATTTTGTCACTAATTAAAGATGTCTGTTTATTTTAGGAATCAACTATGCAACTGCTACATCTACAGAATGCGGCAGCTGTTGTACAAATACTTCTGTGTTGCCTTTTATATCAAGATGTCTCAGTATCCCGTGGAGGATTGTATATCAGCAGGACTAAATATTACACAAACTCTATCTACACAAAACTATTAGTTAGAGGCCTTTGGAATGCTGGTCGTCAAAGGGAATGTCCACCCTTACAACAAAAAAAGGTCTATTGCCAGTTACCTGCCCCCAACCCCAACTGATATATTTTGCACTTTATTACCTGCATTACTAACCATATATGTAAGGATTAGTATTGCCCCCATTATGGCTGGCCCCTCCCTCCATGCAATCACATCAATCATGGCTGTGATAACTGACATCCCAGACAATAATTGACTGCAGTTTCATCTGTGGCCTCCTCTGCACATGCTCAAGTTTATAAAAAGCTCATTGAGCAGAGGAAAAAAGCAGATATAGTTGCCAGAATGTAATAGGACTTATCATGAAATATCTGGTTACAAATGCATGTAGGAAACTGGTATAAATAACAGTTGGGGTTGCGGGAGATAACTAACAAGTCACCAGTTTTTTCTTTAAGGGTGATTTTTTAAAGGATTGAAAAATACTAATTGTTATTATTTTATTACTGCATCAATCTGACTATGGGTGTCAATAGGCCAGTACTATGCCGTAGTAGGGTACAATGCGATATTAGTATATTTCGCTGTTATGCTATTATGCTGTGGCTGTAATATAGATGATAGTAATGGAGATTGAATAAAGACTGTATGTCCATCCAGTCCGACCTCATAAAATAATGATATTTATCCTATCGGGGAAAAAAACAGTAACTCCCTTACAGGCTACACACGATTTCAATTAAACAGGAATGACATAATGGTAACTATTGCTACCTTATTCATAAGTTCTGCTGTGAAAAGCCTGATTGGTTAGACCTATTATTTCCAAGATGGGACCTGGAGTTGAAGCCTTGACAAGTTCCTCTGTTAATTTGATTTGCTTCTTTTCTTATTGGCCATTCATGTTGTCTAAATATTGTTTGTACTTACATAGTAGTATTGGAGGTTGACTGAAGACATTTATCTATCTAGTTTAAACTTTTTAGCCTACTCATGAAGCATGACTACACCTAACAATTAGGCCTTCAGAGGAAGGCCAAAATAAAGCGCCCTCTCCTGAAACTATCCAATGTTACTGCCATTACCACATCTTATGGAAGATGTTTTACTATAAAACCTCTCTCTTTTAGGCAATCATCCTTAGTAATAACATCTACATTGAAGTTTATGGAGGTGGGGCCACATGTTGAAGTGAAGACATAACAAGTTGAAGGGAAGACATAACAGAGGAGGATAGTCTAGAATTGTACAGATTCCATTCATGGTTGGATTATGGGTAAAGTATGTACTGTTCAAGTTTTTTTTAAAGTTTCAATGTCATTTTAAGGTCAACATTAAATTATTGTTGCTTAAGTGGTTTTAAGTGTTTATCTATTTCATGATTCATATTTTTACATAGAAATACAATAAGTGGTTTACAGTTGTAAGAGTAAGGTCCAAGTCCACACCTTTAATTCTGTTATTGCGCATTGTGGGACCTTACCGTCGGACTTTGCAGTTAGGTCCATGAGGTTCACACTTTTCTAGTACATCAGTATTCTCTTTGACTACGTTGTTCTTTTCTACATATTTTAGGTGCTGAAATCCAGCTGGGGCATAAAGGTTGGAATTTACTGGGGCTTAATCAAAAATTCCACCTCATTACCAATTAGCTATGATATTCTGAACCCTTCTCCTCCCTTAAGATATAAAAATATTTTTGACTGGGAGGGTCATTTGTAGTTGGCATGTATAGACTTGTAATACCAACTTGTTACATTTGAGCCAGGACTCTTCTGCAAATTGAATTGATTGCAATACCATTCGCTCTCGTTGATGGAGAAAGCAGATTTCCAATGAGGGGTACTATACAGAAAGAGAGAAAAAAAAACAAAACCTAAGTATGTACAAATGATCTTCTTGGACATGAAATGCCTCTAGAAATTATTTATGTAGCTTGTAAATGAACCCATGATGTCAGCGTTCGTTTTCTTGCAGCAAACTATTATTTATATGATGGACTAAATGCTTTGTGTAATTATTTGCCTTTTGAAAATATCAAAGCACTTTTAAAAAACCCCGGCAGCTAAAATTCACATTATAGTTTCTAAGAAACGCTTAAAAGGGAGTAAAATCAAACTAGTTCGGAGTGGTATTACAGCAGAAACATATGGTCAGAATAATCATTTTATTATGAGCCCTTTTCTACCCTGTCTACGGTATTTTATTTATTTATTAGTTGTATCTCAAAGCAGCGTTGGATTTATTTTTCCTGATTTTTTTGTAAGGGGGGGGGGGGGGGGGTGCATTAATTTGTCTTTTCCAGCGTTATTCTGGCAAAGAACAAATGGAAAGTAAAAAGAATGCACTTTCAAGGTGCTGACAATTCACTTGCAACCTGCACATGAAAGATGTTGAAATAAGAGAAGGAAGTTAAAGAAACAGAATGTAGGCGGCAATCAAGGCTAAATATTTGAGAGATTGTAATTGCCACACAGGAGGGATCATTTATAAATGAAATATAAAAATAAACTTT
The DNA here is from genome assembly GCA_019447015.1 of Hymenochirus boettgeri. Classification (NCBI taxonomy): domain Eukaryota; kingdom Metazoa; phylum Chordata; class Amphibia; order Anura; family Pipidae; genus Hymenochirus; species Hymenochirus boettgeri. The sequence continues at coordinate 307,182,997 of CM033470.1, read as the reverse complement.
ATTTCTTTAAAAGAAAGTATGGAAAGGAACTTGCAGGTAGGTTTGTTGTTTCTTAAAGGAGACATAAGACCTAAAAAACAACTTGAAATGTGTATTACCCATAATTAGTTGGATGTATATCGATATATATATACATATATATATATATATATATATATATATATGCAAGTAAGTAAATTCTTCTAGTCAAAGAAGCACCTGACATCACTGCAGATCCATCTCAGTCCCTACCCCAGTGAGTTAATATGTGCATTCAGACTCACTTTACAGTTTAAGTTTTGTTTAAAGATTTGAGATGGAAGCAGACATAGAGGGACTTGCCACATCTGAGAAAAGGTTTGTCCGCAAAATGTCATAATGCATGAAGTCAGCACATTAGTATTGCAAGTTTTGCACCAATTTGAGTGTGCCTTCATCTTTTGATTCTTGACCAGGCCAGGAACACTTTTAGGAGGGATTACATGTGCTTGAAAGCTCCCTTTCTATTTTGCTTATGTTTTCAGCTTGCAGAGCCTGATTCCTCCTACTGAGGTAATCAACAAATATATATATATAGATATTAAAACATAAAAAAGATAATCAATGCACATTCCTGGGCCCCATACAATATCATACTATCTGCACACTGGCATACACTATAAACAAAGGGGTTTAGAATACATCACTGTGATCACATGAATGAAAAGAATTCCACCCAACTCACAATAACCCCAGTCTGGAAGGTCCTAACTTATACTATATTTATATATTGTATTTATATACTGTATATTGAATGGGTCTGCATGTATTTTTTTTTTTTTTAATTTCCACTTAATACAGAAAAAAAACAGAAAATGTCATTAGTCTGGTGTAGTTCAGATAGAAATCTATCTAGCACTCCTAGAATGAAGATGTACTTTCTGTAAAACTCAGACTGAACTCTGAAGTTCCTTAGATTGAATTATGGTGAGTAGTTTGTATGTTTAATTCACAGAACAAGATCAAAAGATACACAGGGTGATTTTGACATTCACCAGCCCTGTTTTTTTTCTAGAACAAATCCCTTTACCTTTATTCAAATTTCAATTTCAAAGTTAATGTGAACTCTGTGTATTCTGGTCAGACTTGCACAGAAGCTTCTGTTGAACTCTTCACTCCACAGGTTATTTCTCTAACGCATTTTACTTTACCAATAGTCAATAACAGGTGGTAGAATGGAGCAATATTATTTCTCTTTTCAAAGGAAAAGCAGTCGGTGATCCAACTGTTACAACAAACTATTAGACTGTGCAAATCTGACAATAATTCTAAATCCCTGTATCTAGTCTTGGGTTTTCTATATTGTGCATGGATTTGTACAAAGTTACACAAACCTTGCTGTTAGTTTTCTGTAGGTTTTTTGTTGACACGCAAGTTGAAAAAAAAATACTTGCAAATGCCAACATTAAAATCAAAAGAGGAGACAGATGCCTTGTGTGTAGCTTGATTTCAGCCAACATATGTGGGTGGCAAAGATGAATGGCATATGGCTTTGCCAACAGCCCCAATGCATGACACATCTGTAAATAATAAGTAAATCCCATTTTGCACACTTACAGAACACATTCCTTGACAAGTCGAACAGGATTTGAGATTCTTTTGTTGGAGAGAGAATTGTTCTCGGATGGCAAATGAAAGACATATGGCAGAACGAGGGCAAAATGCATATTTAATGGACCTGTTTACTAAATCATTGGCCAAGCTCTTTTCTTACTGTGTGGGGAAAAACAAAAAAGTTTTTCATTTTGTTTGTCTTCTTATTGAAGATTAAATAACTTTAGGGCAATGTATTGATTGATTAGCCTTGGAAATAAAACAGTTTGTTGATATTAATTAGCCCGTATGGGATCTAATTGGAATCACATTATCTGCCATTCTTCCTTGCTTTTTTCCTCGACATTCACTATTTAAATAAACAGTTTCCCCTTTCCTGAATCGTAACTCATCTGCAAGAACAAGATAAGAAAGGATATACAAAGTGATGGCGAATTGGGGGAAATTTGCTTTGTTTGGCTTTTAAACGGGTTTTGCTCAATTGTACCCACGTATCATCCAAATTACACAAAAAAACATGTGATCCAAGTATTGTGTAAATAGGGTTGGCAACCACCCACAGCTATTCTAGGCTGTAAAGATTTTTATGACTGTCTAGAAAATGGATACAGTCAGTTAGGGACTATGGGAGTAACATGGAGATGTCCAAAAAGCAGCAAAATTTGAAATCTGTCCCATCATTAGTCAGTTTTCCAGAGAGACACAAGGATAAAGAAGGCTAATTTTTAAGTATATCTCCTCTGCCTCTTATTAACTAAACTGTGAGACATTCCACAACATAGCGGGACTGTATAAGTTATGTCTCTTGACAATATACAATAACTGCTTGCTTGCTGTTGAGAAAAGTTGAAGGAACAAGATAAGGGAAAGGGCTCAAATGCAATAGGCTCTGATGTTTAATTTATGACATTTTATAAATTACCTTTAAATCGATCTGCATCCCTTCTACCTGCAGCAGCAATGAAGATCTGAAAGGTCAGAAATCTGAAGAACTTGGCCCTTCTCCAGGGCGCTGACATTACTCAAGGTGACGCAGTCACTTCTTTCCATCATAGAGTTGTAACAGCTCATGCCATGCGGTAGCATACTGGAGTAGTGTTGCTTTCTTCAGATTTTAGTCCTTCAAATTTTCATTGCTGGTACATGTAGAAGAGTCTCAAAGATATGGATATAAAGGTAAGACAAAGGGCTTTCCTAGGAAACTCCATGAAACATGTTTCCCAATTTACATCAATGCCAGTTTCTGACCCCAATATGGAGCTGGCAAAAGAGCCGCCATTATATTTACTACTGTACCTTCGCTGCTCCTAGGATGCACCTCGTAAAAAAATAGGTGGAATCTCTTATTACTATTTGATAGCAATGCCCAAAGCAATGCCCACAAGACTGTGGGTGTTTGTCCTAACATTAAAGGACAACAATACCCCTTGCCCACCCCTATCTCATTACGTTTATTAACAGAAAATGTTAAGTTGACTTTCCCATTCACAGCCTGCTTGTAGCTCCACACCCTTTCAGCTAGGGGCCAGTGAGCATAACTTCATCTAAAGATTTTCAAGTGATTATGGTAAACCCTGGAGTGATGACCTATCAGTTAAGGTCCTCAATTTGGGTATCCTTAAAGGGATGAGAGTAGGCTAGGGAGTCAGAGGGGGTATTGTGCTTTACAGATTGCAAAAATCTTGTTTGTACTAGACCCAGCATTGCCCTTATTTAGCCTCTTTTCAGAGCCAAACCTGCAATGAGGCTTTTTACTGGACTATTATCTCTAGACCCAAGACTGTTGTTTGCACATAATTGGGCAATGGACAAAATCCCATATATCTCTGAAATTATATGGCAAATGACTGATATGGTGAATTTTCAAAAAAATTAACATTCTATTGTTAATAAACATGCCAAATGTTTAGGAGCACTGGGAGATATGGTTGGAACCGGCAGGTCAGATGGGCCAGGATATCAGCTGTCCATCAGGAAGATTGTGGTCTAAATACAGATTCTAAACCATAACATATGGCGTCTGCCAAAAAAGCCTGTACACAGTAACCCTTTTTCAACAATGTCCGCAAGTAAAGATATGTCATAAATGATAAATAATGGTTCGTTCTGCAGACTTATGGTTTTAATTCAACAGCTGAGACTTGAAAGATGATAATCACAAACTTCACCACCAATAACGTTGATTAATTGTGAGGTAAGAAAATAATGAGTCCCTTGGAAATAATGTCTTTATCTACTGTTTATATATATAGTATATGGTTGACAAGGGTTGGCTTATGTTTTGTCTGTGGGGTTCAAGCCAATCATCCCTGTGAGATCAACATAACATTGAATTAATTTCTGTGTCCAGATGTTTATATACACCAGGTTTGTAGAGCACATGTCATGCTAGCCCAGTTTGCCTACAGTGCGCTAATCGACAATAGGCACATAAAAAAACAATTTGTTTCAAAAGATAATAGACTACTCTCAATACTAGTCATCTGGGACTCTGTTGGACTCTTTGAGCTATATGAATAAAGCAGTGTAAACCTATCAGTTTTTTTTCTATTAAGGAGACCACTAGGATTTTTGTGCTATTATGGCAAAATTCTCGCTGAATTTATAAAGTAGCAAAATAATGACAATTTGAAGTTCCAGTGTAGTTACTGTAGCTATGACACTAAACAAAAATATTACTGTAGCTATGGCTGATTATAAACACATTACTGTAGTTTATATGTTGTATTCAATTAGATCAACTGGACTTGAAGTGTAGTTCTTGAAATTTCAAGAACTAAACTTCAAATCCAGTTGATCTAATTGAATACAACAGATATATCATGACCTGGATGAATGAGAACCTTCACAAGCATTACTGTAGTTATAACAGACACATTACTGTAGATATCATAATAAACACATTACTGTAGCTATGTTAATAAACACATTACTGTAGTTATAATAATAAATGCATCACTGTAGTTATGATAATAAACACATTACCGTGGTTATAATAATAAACACATTAGTGTGGTTATAATAGTAAACATTACTGTAGTTATAATAATAAACACATTACTGTAGTTATGATAATAAACACATTACTGAAGTTATGATAATAAACACATTACTGTAGTTATAATAGACACATTACTGTAGTTATAATAATAATCACATTGCTGTAGTTATAATTACTCTAGTTATGATAAACATATTACTGTAGTAATAATAATATACACATTACTGTAGTTATAATAATAAACACATTATTCTAGTTATGATAAACATTACTGTAGTTATGACAACAAACATTACTGTAGTTAGAATAACAAACACTACTGTAGTTATGATAATAAACACATAACTGTAGTTATAATTATAAACACAAACACATTACTGTAGTTATGATAATAAAGACATTAATGTAGTTATGATTGTAAACAGATTACTGTAGTTATAATAACAAACAAATTATTGTAGTTAGAATAACAAACATTACTGTAGTTATGATAATAAACATACTACAGTAGTTATAATAATAAACACATTGCTGTAGTTATAACAAACAAAGTAATATAGTTAGAAAAACAAACATTACTGTAGTTATGATAATAAACACATTACTGTAGTTATAATAAAAAACACATTACTCTAGTTATAATAAACACATTACTGTAGTTATGATAAACACATTATGGTAGTTATAACAATAAACACATTACTGAAGTTATAATTAAAAAAATTACTGTAGTTATTATAATAAACACATTGTTGTAGTTATGGTAATAAACACATTACTGTAGTTATAATAAGCACATTACTGTAGTTATAATAATAAACACATTACTGTAGTTATGATAATAAACACATTACTGTAGTTATGATAATAAACACATTACTGTAGTTATAATAGACACATTATTGTAGTTATAACATACACATTACTGTAGTAATAATAAAAATCATATTACTGTAGTTAATTACTCTAGTTATGATAAACATTACTGTATATAATGATAAAAACATTACTGTAGTTATAGTGATAAACATATAACTGTAGTTACGATAATAAACACATTACTGCAGTTATAATAAACACATAACTAACTATGATAAGAAACACATTACTGTTGTTATAATAATAAACACATTACTAGTTAAATCATAAAAAAACACATTACTGTAATTAATAAAACACATTACTTTAACATGATAATAAATACACTACTGTAGTTATAATGATAAACACATTACTGTAGTTATAATAAACAAACACCTTACTGTAGTAATGATAATAAACACATTACTGTAGTTATGATTATAAACATTACTGTAGTTATAACAAACAAATTACTATAGTTAGAATAACAAGCATTACTGTAGTTATGATAATAAACACATTACTGTAGTTATCGTGATAAACACATTACTGTAGTTATGATAATAAACACATTACTGTAGTTATGATAATAAACAGATTACTGTAACTATGATAATAAACATATTACTGTAACTATGATAATAAACATATTACTGTAGTTATAATAAAAAACACATTACTGTAGTTATGATAATAAACACATTACTGTGTTTATGATAATAAACATATTACTGTATTTCTAAAAATAAACACATTACTGTAGTTATGATAATAAACACATTACCGTAGTAATAATAATAAACACATTACTGTAGTTATGATAAACACATTACTGTAGTTATAATAATAAACACATTACACTAGTTATGATAAACACATTACTGTAGTTATAATAATAAACACATTTTACTGTAGTTATAATAATAAACAATTACTGTAGTTTTGATAGACACATTACTGTAGTTATAATAATAAACACATTACTCTAAGTATAATAATAAACACATTACTCTAGTTATGATAATAAACACATTACTGTAGTTAGAATAAACACATTACTGTAACTATGATAAGAAACATATTACTGTAGTTATAATAATAAACACATTACTGTAGTTATGATAATAAATACATTACTGTAGTTATGATAATAAATACATTACTGTAGTTATATGATAATAAATACATTACTGTATGTAATAAAACACTACGTAGTTATAATAATAAACACATTACTGTAGTTATGATAATAAATACATTACTGTAGTTATGATAATAAACACATTACTGTAGTTATATGATAATAAACACATTACTGTAACTATGATAAGAAACACCGTAGTTATAATAAACTTTAACTATGATAATAAACACATTACTGTAGTTATAATAATAAACACATTACTATAGTTATGATGATAAACACATTACTGTAGTTTATATAAACACATTACTGTAGATATAATGATAAACACATTACTGTAGTTATAATAAAATAATAAACATATTACTGTAGTTATGATAATAAACACATTACTGTAGTTATAATAAACACATTACTGTAGTTATGATATAAACGCATTACTGTAGTTATGATAAACACATATTGTAGTTATAATAATAAGCACTTTACTCTAGTTATGATAAACACATTACTGTAGTTATAATAATAAACACATTACTGTAGTTATGATAATAAACACATTACTGTAGTTAATAATAAACACCATACTGTAGTTCTGGTAAAAATTACTGTAGTTATGATAATAAACACATTACTGTAGTTATGGTAATAAAGACATTACTGTGGTTATGATAATAAAGACATTACTGTAGTTATGATAATAAAGACATTACTGTAGTTATAATAAAACAATAAACATATTACTGTAGTTATGATAATAAACACATTACTGTAGTTATAATAAACACATTACTGTAGTTATGATAATAAACGCATTACTGTAGTATGATAAACACATATTGTAGTTATAATAATAAGCAGTTTACTCTAGTTATAAAATAAACACAATTACTGTAGTATGATAATAAAACACATTACTGTAGTTATATAATAAACACATTACGTAGTTATGATATAAAAACATTACTGTAGTTATAATAATAAACACATTACTGTAGTTATGATGATAAACACATTACTGTAGTTATAATAAACACATTACTGTAGATATAATGATAAACACATTACTGTAGTTATAATAAAATAAACATATTGCTGTAGTTATGATAATAAACACATTACTGTAGTTATAATAAACACATTACTGTAGATATAATGATAAACACATTACTGTAGTTGTCTGTGTGACTGAGTGTCTGTGTCAATGAGTGTGTCTGTGTGACTGTGTGATACCTACTTTAACATCAGCCAATCCCTGCCTTCTGTTTTGAATCAGTTACAAGTGTGTAGGAGCAAGGGCTCGCTCGGAACCAGCTCTTCTTGGTATGGACTGTCAGTCATCAGCTGAAAACAAAAGGCAGGAGGAGGGATTTCCGGTCAGGGATCAGGTAATGTTAAAGTACAGTAGGTATAGCCCAGTGTGGGTACTTTAACATGTCAGAAAAAGGGCTAGTGTGGTATAGTGGATTGTACAGGCGTGGTTGTAGTGTCTATGGGCACCATTACACAGGAGATAGAACAGGGATTAGTAATCAAGAACCAAATCTAGTTTTGTGAACCCT
>CM033470.1:306895740-307174719 GCA_019447015.1 Hymenochirus boettgeri | reverse complement strand
TTTACTATAGTTATGTAAACACATTACTGTAGTTATAATAATAAAACAATACTGTAGTTATGTATAAACACATGTACTGTAGTTATAATAATAAACACAATTATGGAGTTATGTAATAAACACATTACTGGTAGTTATGATAATAACACCTTACTGTAGTTATGGGAATAAAGAAATTACTGTGGTTATGGATAATAATAAGATATACTGTAGTTATGATAATAAAGACATTACTGTGTGATATATAAACCAATAAAACATATTACTGTAGTTATGATAATAAAACACATACTGTAGTTATAAAAACACATAATGTAGTTATGATAATCAACGCATTACTGTAGTTATGTAGAAACACATTATGTAGTGTATAAATAAGCACGTTACTCTAGTTATAATAAATAAAAATTACTGTAGTTATGATAATAACACATTACTGTAGTTATGATATAAACACATACTGTAGTTATGATAATAAACAACATTACTGAGTATAATAATAAAAATACTTTATCTGATAATAAAAACATACTGTAGTTTGATTAGTTAGATATAAACACACATTACTGTAGATATAATGATAAAACATTACTGGAGTTATACTAAATAAACATATTGCGGTAGTATGATATAAACACATTACTGTAGTTATAATAAACACATTACTGTAGGACTAATGAAAACACCGCATTGACGTTAGTTAAATAAAATAAATATATAACTGTAAGTTTGGTAATCAAACATTATTGTAGTATGATAATAAACACATTATTGTAGTTATATGATAATAAACACATTACTGTAACTATGATAAGAAACACCGTAGTTATAATAAACTTTAACTATGATAGAAACACATTACGTAGTGTAGTATAATAATAAACATTATATATTATGATGTAAAACCAATTACTGTAGTTATAATAACAACATTACTGTAGATTAAGATAAACACCCTTACTGTAGTTATAATAAAATAATAACATAGTACTGTAGTTAGATATAAACACATTAATGGTAGTTATAATAAAACACATTACTGTTATGATAAAAACGCATTACGTGTTATGATAACACATTATTGTAGTTAAATAATAGCACTTACTTAGTTTGATTAAACACATTACTGTAGTTACGAAAAAACACATTACTGTAGTTATGATAATAAACACATTACTGTAGTATTGATGATAAACACATTACGTGTAGTTAAATATACTAAAGATACTAGTTATAAAACAATTACTGTAGAGATAATGATAAAAATACGTAGCTATAATAAAATATAAACACATACTGTAGTTATATAAAAAACATACTGTGTATGATAAAAACGCTACTGTCTGTTATTGATAAAAACATTATTGTAGTTATAATATAAGCACTTAATCAATAAACACTTACTGTAGTTATGATAATAAACCACATTACTGTATAGTTATGAGAATAAACGCATTACTGTAGTTATGATAAAAACACATGTATTGTAGTTATTAATAATAAGCACTTTACTCTAGTTATGATAAAACCATTCTGTAGTTATAATAATAAACACATTACTGTAGTTATGATAATATAAACACATTACGTGAGTTTGATATAATAAACACATTACTGTAGATATAATGATAAACACATTACTGTAGCTATAATAAAATAATAAACACATTACTGTAGTTATAATAAAGACATTACTGTAGTTATGATAATAAAGACATTACTGTAGTTATGATAAACACATTATTGTAGTATAAGGTATAATAATAAGCAATTTAGTATGATAAACACATTACTGTGTATGTATAAACGCATTACATAGTATAGTGATAAAAACGATTACTGTAGTTATGATAAACACATTATTGTAGTTATCAATAATAAGCAACTTGTATACACCAGTTCTGTGTTTATAACAACCACAAGTTAGTTAAACGCATTATGTTAGTGTTATGATAGTAAAGATCTTCTGCTAGTTATGATAATAAACCACATTACTGTAGTTATGAGAATATATAAACACTTCTACTGTAGTTAGAATAATAAACACCTACTACAGTTATGATGATAAAAACATTACTGTAGTTATAATAAACACAATTTACGTAGTTATAATAAATGAATAAACATATTATGTAGTTATGATAAATAAACCACATTACTGTAGTTATAATAATAAACACTTACTGTAGTTATATAAACCACATATACTGTAGATATTTGATAAACACATTACGTGTAGTTATAATAAAATAATAAACATATACTGTAGTTATGATAATAAACACATACTGTAGATTGTGTACTGAGGAGGCTGGTGACTAAGTGTGTCTGTGTGACTGGAGTGGGTCTGTGTGACTGGGAGGAGGTGTGTCTGGTGACCTGAGAGTGGTGTCTGTGTGACTGAGAGGTTTCTGTGTCACAGAGTGTCTGTGGACTGAGAGTGTGCCTGGTCACTGAGAGGGTCTGTTGACTAGAGTGTCTGTGTGAGGACGAGAGTTGTGTGGACTGTAGAGCATGTGGTGACTGAGAGCAGTGTGTGATGAGAGCGTGATGTGTGACTGAGAGCGTGGGTGGACTTCAGAGGTGTTCGATGGAGCTGTCTGAAGAGGGAGCGTCTGTGGACGTGAGCGTGTCTGTGGAGAGGGTTGTGGACGGGAGTCTGTGTGTTGACTAGGTGTCGTGTGACTGAGGCGTGTCTGGTGATGATTAGTGTGTCTGTGTACGGAGGTTGGCTGTGTGACCATGAGCGGTCTGTCTGTTGATGCGAGTGTGTCGTGGTCACTGACGGTGTGTGGTGGACTAAGTGTGTCTGTGTGAATAGAGAGTGTCTGTGTGGACTGAGTGTGTACTGTGTGACTGTAGAGTGTGTCTGTGTGACTGAGTGATGAGAGTGTGTTCGGTGTGTGACTGAGGTGTCTGAGTGTGTTATGGGTGAGACTTTGATATGTGTTGGACTGAGACGTGTGTATGGTGACTGAGAGCGTGTCTGGGGTGAACTGACGTTGTCTGTGTCAATGAGTGTGTCGTGTGACGGATGGATAACCTACTTGTAAAAATCAGCCATTCCTGCCTTCTGTTTGAATCCCCAAGTTCAAGGTGTAGGAGCAAGGGCCGCTCGGAACCAGCTCTTCTGGTCTGGACGGATCAGTCACAGTGAAAACAAAAGGCAGAGGAGGGATTTTCCGGGTAGGAGACAGGTTAATGTTAAAGTACGTAAGTTGGTAGTTAGCGCCAGTGTGGGTACTTTAACATGCTCAGAAGAAAAAAGGGGCTAGTGATGGGTCTAGTGGATTGGTCAGGCGGGGTTTGTAGTGTCTTATGGGCACAATTTAACACAGGGGATTAGAGAACAGGGATTAGTAATCAAGAACCAAATCTAGTTTTGTGAACCCTAAAATTGTAATTTGTGAACCCTCAAAGAGGGCCGGTTTTAGGTAAAATGGGGGCTCTTTGCAAAAGTGAACGTGGAGCCCCTGACATATTAATAACTTACATAAGTCTCTCACTCAGATACACACTCTCAGTCACACAGACGCTCTCAGTTATACAGACACGCTCTCAGGCACACAGACACGCTCTCAGGCACACAGACACGCTCTCAGTCACACAGGCACGCTCTCAGTCACACAGGCACGCTCTCAGTCACACAGGCACGCTTTCAGTCACACAGGCACGCTCTCAGTCACACAGGCACGCTCTCAGTCATGTTTACATGTTCATATGATCCATCATATAGATCTCTCCCAGTTCACATCCAGCTGGACCTGTGTGAATAAAAAGGGAAAAAAAACATCCAGTAAGCTCTCATCACAGGAACAGATTACAGGTCATATTCCCTATTGCAAATCAGTGTGGAGCCAAGTGTGCATATTGAGTTTTGCGACACATAGAATACTCACGCTTTATCGTCTGCTGCCGTGGTGCTTACAGTATAACCATTTATAATCAAATTTAAACGATATGTAGCACTTCTCTGGAATGTGTGGCAAAAATGCTCACTTGATTCAATACTCCCAACATCTAGGTCTTCGGCTATCTCGCTGTTCCGAGGACAAGCTACGATGTAGCCAAAACACATAGATGTGTAGAGTTATGAATAATATCAAGATTGCAAACAAAGTCTGGACCAGTGTGTTCGGGATCGTTTAATTGGATCATATATGTATTACCATTTTCTATTAGCAGTATGCAAGCTGAATATTTCCCTTTAAATTTCCCAGTTATTTATGAGGTATTAATAGATCTCGGGAGAATTAAATAGCACGCGTTTTTAATAAGGCTTTAGAATGTAGGATTAATGGCCGTTTGTCATTTAAAATTTCGCTGACAATTATTGCAAATCAAACTAATGGTGTGTTTCTACTGGATAAGCTGCTGACTGTGCAGTTCTAAGTGTCAGATGACAGCTCCAATAACACACGTCTTGTCCTTTGGGGATGTTAAAATGTTTTCTTTTATGACTAGAAACTAGGAGCTGCTCTGCCTGTATCTTAACATTTGGAATTGTTTGACTTGTAGACAGTTTTCATCTGTGTTGTTTAATTAAAGCAGCAATTATATCCTACCCTTAATCTGCTTCTGTTGGAAACATACTTCATAAACATGTCAACCTATTTCAGATTTATATTAAAGTCATTTAAGAAACAGTAAAAGCACAGTTAAGTGTTTTTGTTACCGTTTATTGGTTTAGTTGAACCTTTGAGTGCGGTCGGCACAATTTCCTTCGTTCTAACACAGCCGCGGGTAGTTGGTAGTTATTGAGTGTTATAAGAATGAAGATGTTTATGACCATTTACAAAATCTGTACAAGAATTGTTGTGACAGACTGAAATGAATGGTGGTGTTTAGCATAAGTGTCAAAATAGTGGAGTTTTGACTTTTAACAATATGGGAAGTTTTTGTAAGACAAGCTCATAGTAACCACACCATTTGCTACTGCCTTTTTTTTTAATGGACATTAAAAACCTTCCCTAAGGCCAAAGATGTGTCATGAGTGTTAAACCCACTGCGCAGGTTACGTGGATAGTTGGAATGAAAAAAGTCTCCAGTGTTTTGTTCCTATAGTTGCATTTTTAAACTGGAAAATGGAAAGTGATTTTGGTTTATTTAACTTATTGGCTGTTTAGTAGTGTAACCATTTTAACTGCAATGGGGGATTTTTGTGTCAATAAATCAGTAAACAAGATTTGTATAAACGGCTATCTGTATATTGGTTTATTGACTTTGACGAGTGCCACGTTTTTTAGATGTACCGATAAAGGTTCTCAACGGTTATTAGAAGTGGAAAAAAAAATTCTCTGAGTTTGGATTGCAAGTTTGGCTAAGAAAACTATTAGAGACAAAGGAATGTTAAAATCCAAATGTAGAACTGACATTAAAAGCGTAGGATAATGGCAATGGGGCAACCTGTAGGTCAGTGGGCAAGTTTATAATAAAAAAACCAAAGAAAACTCTTGAACAGTATTTGTCGTGGTGAAACGTTTAGCAGCTTCTCACCTAAAATATTTTAATCCAACAATAGGATTTCTAGAAAAGGGCTGATTATGGACGGGCTGTGAAAGCTGATTGGAATGTGCTGTTGATATTGGACTGGGTGTTAGGGAATATAATGGCACTAATTTTACAAACATTGCAGAAACCAGTGTGAGGGTGTACCCGGGGCACTGGGCACAGGGTCTAAGTGTGACCAGGTTTTTCACCAGCAGGGTTGGACTGGCCTGCAGGTTTGGTACCGGGGAAATCCCGGTAGGCCCCTGTCTCAGTGGGCCTTCAGTGTAGCTTCTCCGAATGTTAAGGATGTTCCATCCCTATCTTTAAAAAAGTGCCCGGACCAATCCAATTTTTACTTGTATAGGGATACAGGTCTGACGTAAGGGGCTTGGTTGGGGCCTGTGCATGAGGAGTATGGTTGCTTTGCTGTATTAAAATGTCTCATTGATAGTCAGCACGATAACACCACATGTCTGCGTAGTCCCCCCAGACCCTGTCAGAGTGGCTGTGACTGCCTAGAGTCTGAGATTGCCTCCCAAGAAAGAACGGAAAAGCAATGAATACGTAAGCTCTGCTTTTTTATGTTATGGTGGCCAAAGGCTCACAGGTTGGAGGTATTTTACTAATTACAGGTTAATTACAGTTTTTACTAATTATCAGTATATGGCTCAACATAATGGGGGACATGCTGTGGGCCTTCGTAGGGAACTAAAACTGATGGTGGAGCTGGATAGTAAAAGTGACAATTACAAGGGCAATAATTTGTTTTTAAAAAAATAATGAGTCAGTGTGTGTGTTGTATATGTGGTTTCCTCATTTATAATAAGACAGCAGTGTTTTATATGGGGGGGCAATGTATGGGGGGTCTCAGTTTTCCCAGGTTTTCTCTTACTAGTCCCATTGGAAATTCCCAGGATGGTGTGTACCAGTCCGTAGTGATTCACAGTTTGATGTTTCAGCCCATGGAACTCCCAGTGCTTTGTACCACCCCAAACTTCAACAGTTTGATGTTTCCCGTCCATGAAATTCCCAGGTGCTTGTCCCAGTTCCAAACATTCACAGTGTGATGTTTGTCCATGAAATTCCCAGGTTGCTGTACAGTCCAATAAAATTCACAGTTTGATGTTTCTAGTTCCCATGAAATTGTCCAGGATGCTGTGACCAGTCCCATCAATTCACAGTTGTGATGGTTCAGGTCCATGAAAATTCCCAGGTTGCTTTCTTTATTTATTTTTTTTGTTTTTTTCTGGTTTTATCAGTCTTTCTTTGACCAGTCCCAAACTATTCACAGTTTGAGTGTGGTGTTCAGTCCCATGAAATTCCCATGCGATGCTGTACCATGTTCCCGTAAACATGACAGTTTGTGTGTCAGTTCCCATGAAATTCCAGGTGCTGTACCAGTGGCCCATATACATTCACAGTGTTTCATGTTTCAGTCCCATGTGAAATTACCAGGTTGCTGACCAGGCCCGTGAACATTTCGTGTTGTGTTGTTTGTAACAGTATCATGAAATCTATCCAGTTTGCGTTACCTTTGTGTTTTGATTTGCTTGTACAGTGTTGGTTGAGTTCAATCGTCTCTCACGATTGTTTGGTGTCTCTATATCTGTGTTTGTCATGATCTATATCTCTGTATGATATAATATGTATGTCTGTCTACTCACCATATCTCATATCCATAATCTTTCTGTCGTGTTTAGGTCATAAATCTCCTCTCTAGTCTCACACAGTGCCCAGCCTGATTCACCTAGTCTCATAATTGCCAAACCTGTTCCACAAGTAGAGGAATGACTAGAACTCGAACTTGAATGCCCGAGTTCAAGCCGAACTCTTGAGTCGAACGAATAGTTACTTTTCGTAACTATCCCAGACCCGGGATTTTAATTTTTTTCCTGACGGGATTAAGCTAATTATCGAATGTTTCGGACCGTTCGAGGGGAAAATCGATACTTATCTGAGTTAGAAATGTCCTCGTATATTTATACCTAACGCGATGGCATCCGAATCCTGCGAGTGTAAAGTGTCCATTAAAACTGCTATACGTGAGCAAGCGAATCCGCGAGTAAAGTGTCCATTAAAGCCTATCCGCGGAGCAGTCGAATCCGCCGCGTAAAACAAATGCTCTGCCCAGGATACCTAGACACGAACATCGAGTATGTTTGAACGCTCGATGAGCTCGAAAAATTAGTGCGAGTGAGAGTAACATTGATTTTGTTCGAAGGTCCGGATATTCAGATACGTGTTCCCAGACCATTTCCCAGTCCCACAGCATTTACATTAAGTGACCTTAATATTTAAATTGTATTTTCATTCGAACTCACTAAGAAAACATTTGACTCCCATTTGAAAACGGACCGAACTTAGTCGAAAGCTTTGGCCATCTCTATAGGACCATAGTCTCACAAGTGCCAGTCTATTCCCTAGTCTTCACGTGCTATCCTATTTCACTAGTCACACAGTGCCAAGCATATTCACAGTCTCGCAGATTGTATCGAGACCCTTATTCACCAGTCTCACAGTGCCAGTATATTTGTACTAAGTCGTCACAGGGTCTATCCTATTCACTAGCACATACCAGTTGCCAGCATATTCACCAGTTCCGCAGATTTCAGCCTATTCACCAGTCTCACAGTGCCAGTCTATTTCACTAGCTTCACAGGCAAGCATATCCTAGTCACCACAGTGCCAGCATATTCATCCAGTCTGCCAGATTGCTCAGCCTGTATTCCACCAGTCTTCACAGTGCCAGTCTATTCACTAGTTTCACAGTGCCTAAACCATTTCACTAGTCACACAGTGCCAGCCTATTCACATAGTCTCCATAGATTTGTCCAGCCTATTCCTTATTATTTACAGGTTGCAAAATGCCAGCATATTCAGCAGTACAGTGTGGACAGCCACTTTTAACGGCCTTTGTGTTTGCCAATCGTTTTTATTATTCACAGGGAGTAAGAACGGATGTCTCAAACATTCCCTGTGAATAAATAGTTTGCTCAGGGGACACAGATGTAACTTACCTGACCTGGCGCTCCACGCGCTGCCTATTATGATCTGACAGCCGCGTGGCCCCGTTGTCTCCGTAGATGTAGACCACGCGCCTATCTGTGCGGCTATGCGCGCCAATACAAAAAAGAAGGTGCTGCGATCAGGAGAGCAGGACAGTCACGGCTGTCAAGATCATGATGGAGACAAGTGGGAACGCCAGGTAAGGGGGTAAGTTGGCTGTTTGTCCCCTGAGCAAACTATGTGATTCACAGGGATGGTGGGAATAAGCGTTTTGTGTGACATCCCTGGGAATAATAGAAAACTTGGCAAACACTTATTTTTTAAGTGTACAGTTCCTTTAGAATATAGTTCACTCAGATATATGAACTGCTATCTAATTAAACTACATTATTGAAGAACGGAGGTAAGGAGCTATGGCTCAGAAATGGTTTGGGGATGCCAAAAGATCTTTAAAAAAAAAAACAGATGCACAATGTCATGTACTGGAATACTTCACGCTTCTTCCTGTTTGCACATTCTGCCTAGTATTGTGTAGATATATTTCGTGTGAATTTCCGAAATCTACAATGTAATTATGAGTGGTTCTAGGAAATTTTCGACCAACATTTTCAAAAAAAAAGTTTGTTGGTTTGGAAAAAATGACAAACAAAAAATCAGATAATGCAAAGTCCAAGGTCCAGAGGATAGTCTGAAATCTGTTTAGGTGCAAGGTTCGGGGTCCATCTCTCAGCAAGGGAAACCAGTGTAAAAAAATTGAACATAGGTGAAGGCAGATTCCTAAACTTTTTTTTCGTAGGTACTTCCAATGATGTTGCGACTTAAATCAATTGATTAAATGCAGCCTTACCTCCATCCAGAATAAGTGAAAATTGTGTGCGGCACCATCCACTGCCGTCTCCACTGAAGGTTCCCGACCACTTCAACCTTCAGTTTAATTGTAGCGTGGCATACACGGTAAATGCGCGCTATAGTAAAAACTGAAACTGGAAGTAGCTTCCTTTGACCTCCCATTCTTCAATTAATTCAGGTAAAGGAATCAGTTCACATTCTGAGTATTGGTGAAACTCTTCCTTTAAACACATACTCTTCCCCACCAATCTGAAGAAAACTTACAGGTCTTAATTGCCCAGGCTGTGAATGAATACCTTTTTTTGAATATTTGGAATTACCTCATCGTTTCGAGAGATGGCGAAACTCCACCAGTTTACTTTCCGTTTTCTGATTCCGGATTCTTGGAAATCCCAAAAAATCAGAAACAACTGGAATTGAATTTTCGGTTATTATAGAATATTCAAGGACTATTTTAAATTATCGAAAAATAGACTCGACTGTTCGAACGTGCCTCTGGACATATGACCAGGACTACTTCGAGTTTCCAATCATATTTTCAATTTATCGACATAGAGGTATATTTCGAACGTCGATAATTATTGATAAAAGGCTCCGAAGTCCGCAAAACTCAAATGATCCGTCCTGGATTCGGACAAGTCCAATGGCGGACCCAGGGATCCAATCTCTCATTTTTTCAGCCCCCAGGACCTATGTACAGTATTATTTGTTAAAAATTATATTGAAACTCAAGTTATTATTTAACTTTAGTTAAATTTTCACCATTGAACCTACTTATGTGATCTTAAAAAAAATTTCCCTAAGGTCTCGAGGACATAACAACCATCCATCTTTATAATATTGTGCGAATTGTTTGTTTGAAGTCAAGAAACTGGACGTTTGCAAGTCAAACATGTAGATTAAGGTCAACATTTGGACCTTTTTAACGGACAAATTGGCTAGAAAAATCTCAATTCCTGTGGAGTCACTAACATTAGAAGCTAGCGGTCAAAAATTACAGCGTGTTCTAGCCGCTGACACTCAATCCTCAGCCTCTGCGATCCAACATGGACTCTCCTGTTTCAAGAAAAAAAACACTGCATTGCGTTTTTCTTTTTTGTGCATTGGGTTTTCAGACATTGAATGATATTGCAAGCAACACCAGAAAAAAACGCTCATTTTCCGGTGTTTGCGTTGCGATTTGCGGTGCACCATTTTAAACGCATGCGCATTCACAATGAAATCGCAATGAAATCGCATGCGATTCGGTTTGATGTGGTTTGGTGTGCAGTGTGGCGTGCCCTTAAAGAGATTCAATAAAAAGTTCTTATTGTGTAAAAACTGTTGCTAAGTTGTTTCACGAACATTCAGATCACCATGGAACATCAAGCAACTTTAACTGTCTCAGGTTATAGTGTCATAGCTTAGACATCAGTTTGCCAAATGACTCACTGAATACTTGTAGCATGGGAGAATAATTCCTCTACTTACTGTAAAATAGAAGGTTATTGTCACCTTGGATTCACGAACCTGCGTCAAATAACACATCCAATCAGTTAATATTTCTAAGGGCAGATGAATGTCATTTCACACCTTGGATAGATATATGAAAGCTACTGTTTCTTTGTAAAAATCATTTTACAGTGGTTCAACGTGACATGTTAAATCACACTGTCAATGTGTTTACGTTTCTCCTTGATTCTACATAAGTGGGCATCTTAAAAGAAAATAATAACACAACCCCAACCCGCGACAAAAGGGGGTTCAACGGGAAAATAAAAAAAACTTGGGATTTTTTCCTTTAATGTTTAACATCAGCAGTCTGTCAGGGAAAAACGTCTTTGAAGTAGAATGCTGCTGAAATGAGCTAACTTATATCTTGAAGGAAATTGTCATAAATTCTATAAACTGTCCATCTTAGGAAGCGATCATTTTACGTCGAGTCATTGATTTAAGCGGTGTTGCGTTCGTTGAGACATTATCATAGATGATATCCATCACAATATGAGGATAACTAATATCAGTCTTTCGTTTGAAAATGGACAATTGAAAGTCCTGATATAAAAAAACTCTTTTACAATTCTTACCAAATGTGTAGAATTTAAATAGCTTGGGGGGGGGGGGGGGGGGGGGAAAATAACTCAAAGTAAGAAAATTTTGTGAGGAATCACTGGCCTTTGAGGTCATATGAAAAAAACCTTTGGTAGTGAAGAGGCAAACACCACTTAGTTTTGTGGAGAAAACATAAAGGATCTAACTGCCTAACAGGGAATGTCACCCCCCAAACTTACTGGCCCTCAACTGTACAATTTATTAAAAAATCCTGACCTTGACATCCCCTGCCCTTATGGTTTACTGTGATGGCTCTTCAAAAGTCAGGAAATTGTAGGGGTAGGAGCTTTCTTCCTGGCACAAAAGGTCTCTGCTTTCTGTGATGCCTCGGGAGGGAATCAGTATGCTGCCTTTTCCCCCATCCCTCCCTCCCATTCCCTCCCTGGCTTCCTTCTCGGCAGTGTTATTGAAATGCGTTTTAATATGCTGTAGGGCATGTGCCCCCCACACCCCAACCGCTATATTATTCCACATATAAAACATGCTCCCTGTCTCTATTCTCGCCTCGTTCTTGATTCGCCCATGATATTCTTCATGATGGCGAGCCTTGACTGCGTGTGATTGGCGGTCTCTCAGCCAAATCACAGCCGTGGCTCCCCGTTCCAACCCCCTGCTTGTATTCTGGCGGGCAGGGGAGCCGGAACACACAGCCAAGGTATACAAGGTTGCTGTAAGTAGAGATGGGAAGCTTTTTTTTCTGTAAGAAATATCGGGTGGGGGTTGGCGGGGAGGGGACTTTACCCTACGGTATTAAAGATGTAAAGATGGTGGAACATGTCCTTTAAAGCTAAGATGCAAGTTTAGAGAAGTTAAAAAAAAAGTTTAAAAAATCTGAGAAATTCCACCTATAATTAATGTCTTAGATAGCAATTGCTAACTTACGTAAATGGTACAAGGACCTGGAAATGGTCTGCGGGAACATGTGGTAAATGGTGTGGGGAAAAAACATGTGTAAATGGTTCTTTGAACACGTTGGTTAAGGTCTGGGAACAGTGGTTAAATGTCTGGAACACGGTTGGTGTGAGTAGGGTTCCTGCGGAACACACGTTGTGGTAAATGGTCTGGGAACATGTGGTAAATAGTCTGGTGGAACATGTGGTAAATGGTTCTGGGGAACATGTGGTGTAAGATGTCTGAGGAAAGGTGGTTAAAATGGTCTGGGGGAACATGTGGTAAATGGGTTTGAACACGTGGAAATGGTCTGGGAAACACTGTGGTAATGGTTTCTTGGGAACACGGGGTGAAATGGTCTGGGGAACTGTTGGTAAATGGTCTGGGGAGGAACATGTGGGAATGGTCTTGAAGGAACATGTGGTAATGGGTTTCTGGGAACATGTGGTAAATGGTCTTTGTGTAACACGTGGTACAGGTCTTGGGACATTGTGGTAAATGGTCTTCTGTGGTGAACACGTGGTTCATGGTCTGGGAACACGTGGGTAAATGGTATGGGGAACACGTGTAAATGGTCTGGGGAAACATGTGGTAAAATGGTTGTGGGAACATGTGGGAAATGGTCTGGGGAACATGTGGTAAATTGGTCTGGGGAACATGGGTGGTAATGGTCGAGGAACAGTGGTAAAGGTCTGGGAACATGTGGTAACTGGTCTGGGGAAAGTGTAAAATGGTCTGGGGGAACAGGTGATACAATTGGTCTGGCGAACCCAGGTTAATGTTCGGTTGTAATCATGTTTAAATGTTGTGTAACCCGTGTTTAAATGGTCTGAGGAAACATGTGGTAAATTGGTCTGGGAAACATGTGGTAAAAACAAAAAGGGGGGGTCGGTTCTGGGGAACATTGGGTAAATGATTGGGGAACATGTTGGTTGTGGTAAATGGTCTGGGAACACGTTTGGTACAAGTGGTTCTGGGGAACATGTGGTAAATGGTCTGGGTGTGTGTTGGGAAACAAGTGGGTAAATGGTCTGGGGAACATTGTGGTAAATGTGTTCGTGGAAAACACGTGTGTTAAATGGTTCTGTGGGACAGGTGGTAAATGGTCTGGGAACACGTTGGTTAATGGTTGGGGCACATGTGGTTAAATGTGTGTATGGTGGGAACAGGTTGGTAAATGGTCATGGGGAACATGTGGTAAATGGTATCTGTTGTGACTGAAGAGAGTCTGTGTTACTGAGAGTGTCTGTGTGACTATAAGTGTTGTCTGTTTGTGACGTAGAGTGTGTCTGTGTGACTGAGAGTGTGGTTGTGTGACTGAGAGCTGTCTGTGTCCCACGTAGAGTGTCTGTGTGAAGAAGAGTGTGCCTGTGTCACTGAGAGTGTCGTGTGACTAGAGGTCGTGGACTGAGAGCGTTGTGTGTGCTGAGAGCATGTGTGTGACTCTGAGAGCTGTGTGTGTGGGAAGAGGAGCGTGTATGTGTGACGAGAGCGTGGAGTGGACTGAGAGCATGTTCTTACTGAGAGCGTTGTGTCTGTGTGGACTGTGGAGTGTCTTGTGGACTGTGAGCGTGTCTGTGTGATGTGAGCCGTGTCTGTGTGACTGAGCGTGTTGTTTGTCTGGGTTACTGAGCGTTTTTGTCGTTGTGGTGGACTCTGATAGTGTGTCGTGTCACTGAGCGTGTCTGTGTGTGGAATGAGAGTGTTGATGCTGTGACTGTATAGTGTGTCTATTTGTGTACTGAGAGTGTGTGTGTGGACGAAGTTGTGTCTGTGTGATATTGAGAGTGAGCTGTGTGACTGAGTGTGTATGTTGTGACTGAGAGTGTGTCTGTGTGAATGAGGTGTGTGTCTGTGTGGACGGATGTGTGTTCTGACGGGTGTATGTGTGATGAGGAGTGTGTGTACGTGGACTGAGAAGTGGTCTGTGTGAATGATGAAGCAGGGTCTGTGTGACTGGTGTCTGTGTCAATTGGTGTGTATGTGTGCTGAGGTTTGTGGAATGAGAGCGTTGTGTGACTGAGAGGCATGTCTGTTGTGTGTGACTGAGAGTGGGTCTGGTGACAGAGTGTCTGTGTGACGAGTGTGTCTGTGTGACAGAGCGTTGTGTGGACGAGAGCGTGGTCTGTGGACTGAGTGTCTGTGTGACTGAGAGCTTCTGTATGGGACTGAGAGCGTGCTGTGTGACTGAAGAGCGTGCCTGGGTGAAACTGAGAGGGCCGTGTGTTGTGATGTGTGAGAGCGTGCCTGTGTGACTGAGAGCGTGCCTGGTGACTGAGACGTGCCTGATGTGAATGAGAGCGTGCCTGTGTGATGAAGCGTGCCTGTGTGAATTGATGAGCGTGCTGTGTGAATGAAAAGCGTGCCTGTGTGACTGAGAGCGTGCCGGTGTGGACTGAGAGAGTGCCTGGTTGACTGAGAGTCGTGTTGTTGTTGCCTGAGAGCGTGTCTGTGTGACTGAGAGCGTGGGTCTGTATAATGAGAGCGTCGTGTGTGGACTGAGAGTGTGTATCTGAGTGAGAGAGTGTTTATGTAGTTATTAATATGTCAGGGGTCTCAACGTTTTCACTTTGCAAAGAGCCCCCATTTTACTAAAACACGGCCCTCTTTGAGGGTTCACAAATTACAATTGTAGGGTCACAAAAACTAGATTTGGTTCTTGATACTAATCCCTGTTCTATTCTCTTGGTAATGTGGGCCCAAGACACTTTACAACCACCCTTCGTACATCCACTGAGTACCACACTAGCCTTTTCTGACATGGTAAAGACCCACACTGGGGCTATACCGACTGTACTTTAACATTACCTGATCCCTGACGGATAAAATCCCTCCTCCGGCCTTTTGTTTTCAGCTGTGATGATGACAGTCCATTACCAAGAATGTAGCTGGTTTACGAGCGAGCCCTTGCTCTACACCATTGTAACTGATTCAAAATCAGAAGGCAGGGATTGGCTGATGTTTAAAGGAGGTATAACACAGTCACACAGACACACTCATTGACACAGGACACTCAGTCACCCCGACACGCTCTCAGTCACACAGTGACACACTCTCAGTCCACACAGACACACTCTCAGTCACACATTACACACTCAGACAACACGCAGTCACACAGACCAATACTCCAGTCACTTCAGTCACACAAGACACACTCTCAGTCACCTACATACACATGGGTCACAACAGACACTCGTCATTCACACAGACACACTAGTTTCACACACACACACTCTCAGTGACACGACCACAATATCAGTCACACAGAGTCACGCTCAGTCACATCAGGACACGCTACAGGGACACATACCACTATCAGTCACACAGACACGCTCAGTCACTACGGACCACGCCTCAGCACCACAGGACCGCTCCCAGTACACAGACACGTCCACAGTAACACAGACACACGATCCAGTCACACAGACACGCTCTCAGTAAGACATGCTCTCAGTCACACATACACGCTCTCAGTCACACATACACGCTCTCAGTCACACACATGCTCTCAGTCACACACATGCTCTCAGTCACACAACGCTCTCAGTCACACAGACACTCTTAGTCACACAGACACTCTCAGTGACACAGGCACACTCTCAGTCACACAGACACTCTGTGACACAGAAACGCTCTCAGTCACACAGACACACTCTCAGTCACACAGACACACTCTCAGTCACACAGACACTCTCAGTAACACAGACTCTCTCAGTCACACAGATACCATTTACCACATGTTCCCCAGACCATTTACCACATGTTCCCCAGACCATTTACCACATGTTCCCCAGACCATTTACCACGTGTTCCCAGACCATTTACCACATGTTCCCCAGACCATTTACCACGTGTTCCCAGACCATTTACCACATGTTCCCAGACCATTTACCACATGTTCCTCAGACCATTTACCACGTGTTCCCAGACCATTTAACACATGTTCCCCAGACCATTAACCACATGTTCCCAGACCATTTATCACATGTTCCCCAGACCATTTACCACATGTTCCCCAGACCATTTACCACATGTTCCCCAGACCATTTACCACATGTTCCCCAGACCATTTACCACGTGTTCCCAGACCATTTACCACATGTTCCCAGACCATTTACCACGTGTTCAAAGACCATTTACCACATGTTCCCCAGACCATTTACCACATGTTCCTCAGACCATTTACCACATGTTCCCCAGACCATTTACCACATGTTCCCCAGACTATTTACCACATGTTCCCAGACCATTTACCACGTGTTCCCAGACCATTAACCACGTGTTCCCAGACCATTTACCACATGTTCCCAGACCATTAACCACGTGTTCAAAGACCATTTACCACATGTTCCCCACACCATTTACCACATGTTCCCCAGACCATTTCCCAGGTCCTTGTACCATTTACAGTAAGTTACAATTGCTATCTATATCTTAATTATAGGTGGAATTTTCAGATTTTTTAAACTTTTTTTTTAACTTTCTCTACTTGCAATCTAGCTTTAAAGGACATGTCCACCATCTTTTACAACTTTTAATACAGTAGGGTAAGTCCCGCCACCCCCAACCCGATATTCTTACAGAAAAAAAAGCTTCCCATCTCTACTTAAAGCACCTTGTTCCTTGGCTGTTTTGGTCCGGCTCCCCTGCCCGCCAGAACTACAAGCAGGGGGCTGGACCGGGAGCCACGGCTGTGATTGGCTGAGAGGCAGCCAATCACAGCTGCGGCTGCCATCAATGAGAATGGCGAGAGAACGAGGCGAGAGTAGAGAAGGGAAGCATTTTTTTGTGTAATAATATAGCGGTTGGGGGTGGGGGGACATGCCCTACAGCATATTAAAAGCATTTAACACTGCCGGAGAAGAAGCCAGGGAGGGATCGGGAGGGAGGGATGGGGGAAAGGCAGCATGTGATCCCTCCCGGAGGCATCACAGAAGCAGAGACCTTTTGGACAGGAAGAAAGCTCCTACCCTACAATTTCCTGGACTTTGAAGAGCCATCACAGGAGAACCATAAGGAGCAGGGATGTAAGGTAAGGATTTTTTTAAATTGTACAGTGGGGCCAGTAGTTTGGGGGGTGGACATGCCCTTTAGGCAAGTTGAGTCCTTTACTGTTCTCCACAAAACTAAGATGGTGTTTAGCCTTCTACCAGGTTTTTTTCTATTGACCCCTCAAAGGCCCAGTGAGTCTAAAAAAATTTTATTACTTTGAGTCAAGCTATATTAACTTCTACCATTTGTAAGAATTTGTAAAAAGAGTTTTTTTGGACTTTCATGTCATTTTCAAACGAAAGACTGATAATTAGAGTTAATCATCATATTGTGATGATATCATCTGATAATTTCTCAACGCACCGCTTAGAATCATGGCGACGTAAAATGATCGCTTCCTAAGTGGACAGTTTGATTTATGACAATTTCCTTCAATGGTAATTTAGTTTTCAGCAGCATTCTACTTCAAAGACGTTTTCCTGACAGACTTCTTGATGTTAACTTAAAAGGAATCCCAAGTTTTCCGTTTGAAACCTTTTTCGCGGATTGGTTTGTTATTTTCTTTTAAAGATCCCACTTATGTAGATCTAAGGAAAACGTTAAAACATTGACAGTGATGATGTAACATGTCACGTTGAAACCCTGTAAATGATTTTTAAAAAGAAACAGTAGCTTTCTTCCAGGTGTGAAATGACTTCATCTGGCCCTTAGAATTATTACTGCAATTGGATGGGTTTATTTGACCAGGTCGTGGAAATCCAAGGTGACAATAACCTTATATTTTACAGTAGGAGAGGAATTATTTCCCATGCTACAAGTTTCAGTGAGTCATTTGGCACTGATGTCATAAGCTATGACTATAACTGATGACAGTTAAAAGTTCTTATCGTTAAAAATGGTGATCTGATTGGTTGGTGAAAAATTAGCACCATTTTTAACAATAAGAACTTTTATTGAATCTCTTTAAGGGCACGGCCACACTGCAACGCAAACACAATCACACACGGAATCGCATGCGATTTCATGTGCGATTTCATTGTGATTGCGCATGCGTTTAAAATGCGGAACGCAAATCGCAACGCACCTGAAAATGAGCGTTTTTTCTGTGTGTTGCTGCATTTTCAATGATCTGAAAAACCGCAAATGCACAAAAAACGCAGCAGTGTTTTTTTCTTGAAACAGGAGAGTCACATGTTGGATCGCAGAGGCTGAGGATTGAGTTGTCAGCGGCTGAACAAGTGTAATTTTGACAGCTAGCTTCTAATGTTAGTGACTCCACAGGAATTGAGATGTTTTTCTAGCCATAGTTGTCCTTTAAAAGGTCAAAATGTTGACCTTAATCTAATGTGTTGATTGCAAACGTCCAGGTTACATTGAACTTAAAACAAACAATGCACATATTATAAAAGATGGAGGGTTGTTATGTCTCGAGACCTTGGGAAATTTTTTAAGATTTAAGTAGGTTCATGGTGGAAAATTTAACTAAAGTTAATAATAACTTGAGTTCATATAATTTTTACAAATAATACGTACATAGGTCTGGGCTGGAAAAAATGAGAGATGGGATCCGGGTCCGCCTTGGACTTGTCCGAATCCGGACGGATCATTTGAGTTTTGGGACTTCGGAGCCTGTTTTCAATAATTATCGAACGTTCGAAAATAGACTCTAATGATCGATAATACTTGAAAATATGATTGGAAACTCGAAAGTAGTCTCTGGTCATATTTTCGAGGATTATCGAACATTCGAGTCTATTTTCGATAAATTAAAATAGCCTTGAATATTCTATAATAACAGAAAATTAATTCCAGTTTTCTGATTTTTGGGATTTTCCCAAGATCCGGGAATCAGAAAACGGAAAGTAACTGGTGAGTTTCGGCCATCTCTAGAAAAAGATGATGTAATTCCAATATTCAAAAAAGGTAGTCATTCACAGCCTGGCAATTATAGACCTGTAAGTTTATCTTCAGTGGTGGGGAAAAGTATGTTTTAAAGGAAGAGTTCACTCAGAATGTGAACTATTCCTTTACTGAATTAATTGAAGAATGGGAGGTAAAGGAGCTACTTCCAGTTTCAGTTTTACTATAGCGCGCATTATCGTGTATGCACGCTACAATTAAACTGAAGGTTGAAGTGGTCGGGACCTGTCAGTGGAGACGGCAGTGGATTGTGCGCAAATTTCACTTATTCATTGGATGGGAGGTAAGGCTGAATTTATCAATTGATTTACCAAATCATGGGAAGTACATACTGAAAAAGTAGGAATCTGCCTTCACCTATGTTCTAATATTTTACACTGGTTTCCCTTGCAATTAGAGATGGACCCCGAACCTTGCACCTAAACAGATTTCACGGATCCTCTGGAACTTGGACTTTGCGGATTTCTGATTTTTTTTGTATTTTTCCAAACCACAGAACTTTTTTCGAAAATGTTGGAAAATTCCTAGAAATGTATTACATTTTAGATTTCGGAAATTCAGAAATTTTCTAAAATACTAGGCAGAATGTCAAAACAGGAAGAGCGTGAAGTTTCCAGTACTGGACATTGCTTTTTTTTTTTTTAAAGATTTTTGGCATCCCCAAACCATTTCTTGAGCCATAGCTCCTTTACCTCCCGTTCTTCAATTAATGTAGTTTAATTAATGCAGTTCATATTCTGAGTGAACTATTTCTTTAAAGGAACTGTAAACTTAAAAAAATAAGTGTTTGCCAATGTTTTCTATTATTCACAGGGAGGTAAGAACGCTTATTCCCACCTCCCTGTGAATAATAGTTTGCTCAGGGGACACAGCCGAACTTACCTTACCTGGCGTTCCACTTGCTCCATCTGATCTGACAGCCGTGCTGTCCTGCTCTCCTGATCGCGCACCTATCTTTTTGTATTGGCGCGCATGCGCCACAGATAGGCGCGTGGTCGGGAGACAGGGGCAACGCGGCTGTCAGATCAGAAGGAGCGAGTGGAGCGCCAGGTAAGGTAAGTTCAGCTGTATCCCCTGAGCAAACTATTATTTCACATGGAGTTGAGAATAAACTCTTTAACTCCCTGTGAATAATAAAAACGATTGGCAAAAAAAAAGCGTTGAAATTGCTGTCATTCTGTGACTGCTGAATAGGCTGGCATTTTGCAACCTGTAAATAATAAGGAATAGGCTGGCAATCTATGAGACTTGTGAATAGGCTGGCACTGTGTGACTAGTGAATAGGTTAGCACTGTGAAACTAGTGAATAGACTGGCACTGTGAGACTGGTGAATAGGCTGGCAATCTGCGAGACTGGTGAATATGCTGGCACTGTGTGACTAGTGAATAGTGGAATAGGATGCACGTGAGCTAGTGAATAGACTGGCACTGTGAGACTGGTGAATAGGCTGGAAATCTGCGAGACTGGTGAATATGCTGGCACTGTGTGACTAGTGAATAGGATAGTGTGAAGCTAGTGAATAGACTGGCACTGTGAGACTGGTGAATAGGCTGGAAATCTGCGAGACTGGTGAATATGCTGGCACTGTGTGACTAGTGAATAGGATAGCACTGTGAAGCTAGTGAATAGACTGGCACTGTGAGACTGGTCAATAGAGATGGCCAAACTTTCGAAAGTTCGGTCCGTTTTCAAATGGGAGTCAAATAGTTCTAAAAGTTCGAATGAAATACAATTAAAATATTAATGGTAACTTAATGTAAATGGCTGTGGGACCTGGGAAATGGTCTGGGGAACACGTTTGAATATCCAGGACATTCGAAAATCAATTTTACTCTCACTCGCACTATTTTCGAGCTCTCGCGTTCAAACATTCGATGTTCGTGTCTAGGTATCATGGGCATTTTACTCGCGGATTCGATGCTCGCGTATAGGCTTTAATGGACACTTTACTCGCGGATTCGATGCTCACGTATAGGTTTTAATGGACACTTTACTCGCGGATTCGATGCTCGCGTATAGGTATAATAGGCATTTTACTCAGATATTCGATTTCCTCGAACGGTCGAACATTCGATAATTAGCTTAAGTCCGGGAAAAAAATTAAAATCCGGGTCTGGGATAGTTCGAAAAGTACGAATTCGTTCGAACTCGAATAGTTCGGCTTGAACTCGGGTTCAAGTTCGAGTTCTAGTCCATCTCTACTTGTGAATAGGTTGGCAATATATGAGACTGGTGAATAGGCTGGCACTGTGTGAGACTAGAGAGAGATTTATAGACATAAACAGACAGAAAGATATGGATATGAGATATGGTGAGAGACAGACAGACATATATATATACAGAGATATAGATACATAGACAAACAGATATAGAGACACAAAAACAGATAGTGAGAGACAGATTGACTCAAACCAACACTGTAACAGGCAAATCAAAAACAAGGGTACAGCAAACTGGATATTTCATGATACTGGTACAACAAACGGAATGTCACGGGACTGGTACAGCAACCTGGGAATTTCATGGGACTGAAACATCCAAATGTCATGTACGGGACGGGCTACAGCATCCTGGGAATTTCATGGGACTGAAACATCAAACTGTGAATGTTATGGGACTGGTACAGCAACCTGGGAATTTCATGGGACAAACATCAAACTGTGAATGTTATGGGACTGGTACAGCATCCTGGGAAGTCTGTGTGACTGAGTGTCTGTGTCAATGAGTGTGTCTGTGTGACTGAGTGTCTGTGTGACTGAGAGCGTTGTGTGACTGAGAGCATGTCTGTGTGACTGAGAGTGTGTCTGTGTGACAGAGTGTCTGTGTGACTGAGTGTGTCTGTGTGACAGAGCGTTGTGTGACTGAGAGCGTGTCTGTGTGACTGAGTGTCTGTGTGACTGAGAGCTTCTGTGTGACTGAGAGCTTCTGTGTGACTGAGAGCGTGCCTGTGTGACTGAGAGCGTGCCTGTGTGCCACAGTCACTCTCTTTCGTCACACAGGGCACGCTCTCAGACAAACAGGCACGCTCTCAGTCCACACAGGCACGCTCTCAGTCACACAGGCACGCTCTCATTCCACACACCTCAACCTCACCAGTCCCACGAAGCTCTCAGGTCACACAGAATCCTCAGTCACACAGACACTCATTCACACAGAACGCCCGCCTCAGAGTCACACACGCTCTGTCACACAGACACACTCAGTCACACAGAACTCTGTCAACACAGACCACACTCTCAGTCTCACACATCGCTCTCAGTCACACAACGCTCTCGTCACATCACACAGCAGACCTCAGTCCACAGACACCTCTACAGAGCTCCTCAGTCAACAACACGCTCTCATCAACACACAACGACACACTCTCAGTCACCAACACTTCATCACAACCTACCTCAGACACACTCCGCACTCCACACAGACCACTCTCAGTCACTCAGTCACACAGACACACTCTCAGTCACACATACACACTCCAGTCACACAGACACTCTCATTCACACAGACCCATTAGTCACACACCCTCTCGTGACACAGACACTATCAGTCACACGAACCCAGTCACACAGACACGCTCAGTGACACAGACCACCTATCAGTCCACAGACACGCTCAGTTCACACAGACACGCTCACAGTCACACAGACACACAGCTCACGTCACCAGACACGCTCCAGTCACCGCCGCTCCTCAGTAACATGCTCTCAGTCACACATACAACCGCTCTCAGTCACACATACACGCTCTCAGTCACACAGATGGCTTTCATCACACATCACACTCTCAGTCACACACATGCTCTCAGTACACAACGTCTCTCAGTCACACAACGCTCTCACGTCACACAGACCTCTTAGTCACACACACTCCAGTGACAACAGCACACTCTCATTCACACACCTCTCTGTGACACAGAACTCTCACCGGCACACAGACAACACTCTCAGTCACACAGACACACTTACACACAGACCTCATCTGCAGATCTCGCACACAGATCCATACAGTCCCAGACCATCCAGTCCCGACCATTACCCAGTTCCCCCAGACCCTCTTACCACGTCCATCAGTTACCACATCCAGACATTTACACTGTTCCTCAGACCATTTACACATGTTCCCCAGACCATTTACCAGTTCTCACCATTTACCACGTTTCCCGACCATTTAACACTGTTCCCCAGACCATTAACCACATGTTCCCAGACAGTTACAATGTTCCCGACCATTTACACATTTTCCCCACGGACCACTTTCCCCACATGTTCAACATTCCACATGTTCCCAACCCATTTACCACATGTTCCCGAACCATTTACCACATGTTCCCTCCCCAGACCATTTACCACGTCCCAGACATTTACCACATGTTCCCACCCATTTACCACATGTTCCCCAGACCATTAACACGTGTTCCCAGACCATTTACCACTGTTTCCCAGACCATTTACCACTGTGCAAGACATTTAACCACTGTTCCCCAACCATTTACCACATGTTCCTCAGGAGACCATTTACCACATGTTCCCCATCCTTTACCCACCAGTGTTCCCAGACCATTTACCACATGTTCCCAGACCATTTCCACTGTTCCCAGACCATTACCAACTATTTCCCAGACAGACCATTAACACCTGTTCCCCAGACCATTACCACATTCCTACCTTTAGCATGTTCCCCAGACCATTTACCACATGTTCCCCGACCATTACCACTTGTTCCCGGACCATTTACCCCATGTTCCAGAACCATTTACCAATCCACATTTCCCTGTTCCCCCAGACCATTTACCACATGTTCCCCAGACCATTATACCAACATGTTCCAGACCTTAACCACATGTCCCCAACCATTACCACTGTTCCAGACCATTTACCACATGTTCCCAGACCATTTAACCACCAGTGTTCAGAGACATTTACCACATGTTCCCCAGACCTTTATACCACTGTTCCCAACCTTACCACATGTTCCCCCAGACCATTTACCACTTTCCCCAGACCATTTACCCCGTTCCCAGACCATTTACCACATGTTCAACATCCGTGTTCAAAGACCATTTACCACATGTTCCCCAGACATTACCACATGTTCCTCAGACATTTACCACTGTTCCCCAGACCATTTACCACATGTTCCCAGACCATTTACCACATGTTCCCAACCTTTACCACGTGTTCCCAGACCATTAACCACGTGTTCCCAGACCATTTACCACATGTTCCGACCATTACCACGTGTTCAAAAACCATTTACCACATGTTCCCCACCCCATTTACCACATGTTCCCCAGACTCATTCCACAGGTCCTTGTACCATTTACAGTAAGTTTACATTGCTATCTATATCTTAATTATAGGTGGAATTTCAGATTTTTTAACACTTTCTTTTTAACTTTCTCTACTTGCAATCTAGCTTTAAAGGACATGTCCATCCACCATCTTTTAACAACTTTTAATACAGTAGGGTAAGTCCCGCCACCCCCACCCGATATTCTTCTTACAGAAAAAAAGCTTCCCATCTCTACTAAGCACCTTGTTCCTTGGCTGTTTTGGTCCGGCTCCCCTGCCCGCCAAACATCGGCAGGGGCTGGACCCGGGAGCCACGCTGTGATTGGCTGAGAGACAGCCAATCACAGCTGCGTTGCCATCATATAATGCGAGAGAACGAGGCGAAGTATAGAGGGACGCTTTTTTTGTGTAATAATATATGCGGTTGGGGGTGGGGGACATGCCTCACACAATATAAAGCATTTAACTACTGCCGAGAAGAAGCCAGGGAGGGATCGGAGGGAGGGGGGGGGAAGGCAGCATGTGATCCCTCCCGGAGCCATCACAGAAGCAGAACCTTTTGGACAGGAAGAAAGCTCCTACCCTACAATTTCCGTACTTGAAGAGCCACACAGGAAACCTAAAGGAGCAGGATGTAAGTAAGGATTTTTTTAAATTGTACAGTGGGGCCAGTGTTTGGGGGGTGACATGCCCTTTGGCAGTTGAGTCCTTTACTGTTCTCCCACAACTAAGAGGTGTTTAGCCTTCTACCAGGTTTTTTTCTATTGCCCCTCAAAGGCCCAGTGAGTCTAAAAAAAATGTATTACTCTGAGTCAAGCTATATTAACTTCTAACCATTTGTAAGATTTGTAAACAGAGTTTTTTTTGGACTTTCATGTCATTTCAAACAACGATGATAATTAAGTTAATCATCATATTGTGATGATATCATCTGATAATCTCAACGCAACCGCTTAGAATCATGGCGACGTAAAATGATCGCTTCCTAATGGACAGTTGTGATTTATGACATTTCCTTCAATGTAATTTGTTTTCAGCACATTCTACTTCAAACAACGTTTTCCTGACAGACTTCTTGATGTTAACTTAAAAGAATCCCAAGTTTTCCGTTTGAAAACCTTTTTCGGGATTGGTGTATTTTCTTTAAAGATCCCACTTTGTAGATCTAAGGAAAACGTGAAAACATTGACAGTGAGATGTAACATGTCCCGTTGAAACCCTGTAAATGATTTTAAAAGAAACAGTAGCTTTCTTCAGGTGTGAAATGACTTCATCTGGCCCTTAGAATTATTACTGCATTGGATGGGTTTATTTTTGACCAGGTCGTGGAAATCCAAGGTGACAAAACCTTATATTTACAGTAGGAGAGGAATTATTTCCCATGCTACAAGTTTCAGTGAGTCATTTGGCACTGATTCATAAGCTATACGATAACTGATGACGTTAAAAGTTCTTATTCTTAACGTTAAAATGGTGATCTGATTGGTTGGTGAAAAATTAGCACCATTTTTAAAACAATAGAACTTTTATTGAATCTCTTTAAGGGCACGGCCACACTGCACGCAACACAATCCCACACGAATCGAATGCGATTTCATGTGCGATTTCATTGTGATTGCGCATGCGTTTAAAATGCGGAACGCCAAATCGCAACGCACTGAAAATAGCGTTTTTTTCTGTGTGTTGCTGCATTTCAATGATCTGAAAAACCGCAAATGCAACAAAACGCAGCAGTGTGGCTAGCCCTTAAAGTCTTTTTTTTCTTGAACAGGAGAGTCACTTGTTGATCGCAGAGGGCTGAGGATTGATTTGTCAGCAGCTGACAAGTGTAATTTTGACAGCTAGCTTCAATGTTAGTGACTCCACAGGATTGAGATGTTTTTCTAGCCATGTTGTCCTTAAAAAGGTCAAAATGTTGACCTTAATAATCTAGTGTTTTGATTGCAAACGTCCAGTTACATTGAACTTAAAAAACAACAGCACATATTATAAAAGATGGAGGGTTGTTATTCTCGAGACCTTGGGAATTTTTTAAGATTAAGTAGTTCATGGTGGAAAATTTAACTAAAGTTAATAATAACTTGAGTTCAATAATTTTTACAAATAATACGTCATAGGTCTGGGCTAAAAAATGAGATGTGGATCCGGGTCCGCCTTGGACTTGTCCGATCCGGACGGATCATTTGTTTTGGGACTTCGGAGCCTGTTTCAATAATTATCGACGTTCGAAAATAGACTCTAATGATCGTATAACTTGAAAATATGATTGGAAACTCGAAAGTAGTCTCTGTGCATATTTTCGAGGATTATCGAACATTCGAGTCTATTTTCGATAAATTAAAATAGCCTTGATATTCTATATAACCAGAAAATATTCATTCCAGTTTTCTGATTTTTGGATTTCCCAAATCCGGAATCAGAAACGGAAAGTAACGGGTGATTTTCGGCCATCTCTAGAAAATGATGTAATTCCAATATTCAAAAAGTAGTCTTCACAGCCTGGCAATTATAGACCTGTAAGTTTATCTTCAGTGGTGGGAAAGTATGTTTTAAAGGAAGGTTCACTCAGAATGTGAACTATTCCTTTACTGAATTAATTGAAGGAATGGGAGTAAAGAGCTACTTCCAGTTTCATTTTACTATAGCGCGCATTATCGTGTATGCACGCTACAATAAACTGAAGGTTGAAGTGGTCGGGACTGTCATTGGAGACGCAGTGGATTGTGCGCAAATTTCACTTTCATTGATGGGAGGTAAGGTGAATTTATCAATTGATTTACCAAATCATGGGAAGACATACTGAAAAAGTAGGAATCTCCTTCCCTATGTTTTTAATATTTTACACTGGTTTCCCTTGCAATTAGAGATGGTCCCCGACCCTGCACCTAACAGATTTCATTCACGGATCCTCTGGAACTTGACTTTGCGGATTCTGATTTTTTTTGTATTTTTCAAACCACAAATTTTTTTTTTCGAAATGTTGGAAAATTCTAAATGTATTACATTTTAGATTCGGAAATTCGAAATTTTCTAAAATACTAGGCAGAATGTCAAAACAAAGAGCTAAGTTTCCAGTACTGGACATTGGTTTTTTTTTTTTTTAAGATTTTTGGCATCCCCAAAACCATTTCTTGAGCCATAGCTCCTTTACCTCCGTTCTCAATTAATGTAGTTTAATTAATGCAGTTCATATTCTGAGTGAACTATTTCTTTAAAGGAACTGTAAACTTAAAAAATAAGTGTTTGCCAATGTTTCTATTATTCCAAGGGAGGTAAGAAGCTTATTCCCACCTCCCTGATAATAGTTTGCTCAGGGGACACAGCCGAACTTACCTTACTGCTCTGGCGTTCCACTTGCTCCATCTGATCTGACAGCCGGCTGTCCTGCTCTCCTGATCGCGCACCTATCTTTTTTGTATTGCCGCATGCGCCACAGATGGGCGCGTGGTCGGAGACAGGCAACGCGGCTGTCAGATCAGAAGGAGCGAGTGGAGCGCCAGGTAAGGTAAGTTCAGCTGTATCCCGGACAAACTTTATTCACAGGGAGTTGAGAATAAGCGTTCTTACTCCCTGTAAATAAAAACCGATTGGCAAAAAAAAGCGTTGAATTGCTGTCATTCTGTGACTGCTGAATGCTGGCATTTTGCAACGCTGTAAAATATAGGAATAGGCTGGCAATCTATGAGACTTGTGAATAGGCTGCACTGTGTGACTAGTGAATAGTTAGCACTGTGAAACTGAATACTGCCTGTGAGACTGTGAATAGGCTGGCAATCTGCGAGACGGTGAATATGCTGCACTGTGTGCTAGTGAATGGATAGCACGTGGAAGCTAGTGATAGACTGGCCTGTGAGACTGGTGAATAGTGGTGAAATCTGCGAGACTGGTGAATATGCTGGCACTGTGTGACTGTGAATAGGATAGCACTGTGAAGCTAGTGAATAGACTGCCACTGTGGAGACTGGTGAATAGGCTGGAAATCTGCGAGACTGGTGAATATGCTGGCACTTGTGACTAGTAATGATAGGATGGCACTGTGAAGCTAGTAATAGACCTGGCACTGGTGAACTGGTCAATAGAGATGGCCAAACTTTCGAAAGTTCGTCCGTTTTCAAATGGGAGTCAAATAGTTCTAAAATTTCGATGAACAATTAAAATATTAATGGTAACTTAATGTAAATGGCTGTGGGACCTGGGAAATGGTCTGGGGAACACGTTTGAATACAGGACATTCGAAATCAATTTTACTCCACTCGCCCTATTTTCGAGCTCTCCGCGTTCAAACATTCGTGTCTAGGTATCATGGGCATTTTACTACTCGCGGATTCGATGCTCGCCGTATAGTCTTTAATGAACACTTTACCGCGCGATTCGATGCTCGACGTATAGGTTAATAGGCATTTTACTCAGATACTTCGATTTCCTCGAACGGCGAACATTAGATATTAGCTTAAGATCCGGGAAATAAAATCCGGGTCTGGGATAGTCGAAAAGTACGAATTCGTTCGAACTCAAATAGTTCGGCTCGAACTCGGGTCAATTTCGAGTTCTAGTCCATCTCTACTTGAATAGGTTGGCAATATATGAGACTGGTGAATAGGCTGGCACTGTGTGAGACTAGAGAGAGATTTATAGACATACAGACAGAGATTGGATATGAGTATGGTGAGAGACAGACAGACATATATACATACGAGATATAGATACATAAACAAACAGATATAGAGACACAAAAACAGATGTGAGAACAGATTGACTCACCAACACTGTACAGGCAAATCAAAAACAAGGGTCAGCAACCTGGATTTTTCATGATACTGGTACAACAACGGAATGTCACGGGGACTGGTAAGCAACCTGGGAATTCACTGGGACTGAAACATCAAACTGTGAATGTTATGGATGGTACACAACTGGGAATTTCATGGGACTGGAACACTCAAACTGTCAATGTTCGGGACTGTACAGCATCTGGGAATTTCTGGGACTAGCAACATCAAACTGTGAATGTTATGGACTGGTACAGCAACCTGGGAATTTCATCTGGACTGAAACATCAAACTGTGAATGTTATGGGACTGGTACAGCATCCTGGGAATTCATGGGACTGAAACATCAAACTGTGATGTTTGGACGGGTACAGCACCTGTGAATTCATGGACACACATCAACTGTGAATGTTATGGACTGGTACAGCATCCTGGGATTTCATGGGACTGAAACATCAAACTGTGAAAGTTATGGCCTGGTACAGCAACCTGGGAATTTATGGACTGAAACATCAAACTGTCAATGTTACGGACTGGTCAGCATCCTGGGAATTTCATGGACTGAAACATCAAACGGTGATTTTGGGACTGTAAGCAACCTGGGAATTTCATGGGACTGAAACATCAACTGTGAATGTTATGGGACGGTACAGCAACCTGGGAATTTCATGGGCTGAACACATCAAACTGTCAATGTTACGGGACTGGTACAGCATCCTGGGAATTCATGGGACTGAAACATCAAACTGTGATGTTATGGGACTGGTACAGCACCTGGGAATTCATGGGACTGAAACATCAAACTGTGAATGTTATGGACTGGTAACAGCATCCTGGGAATTTCATGGGACTGAAACATCAAACTGTGGTGTTTGGGACTGGTAACGCAACCTGTGAATTTCATGGGACAAACATCAAACTGTGAATGTTATGGGACTGGTACAGCATCCTGGGAATTTCATGGGACTGAAACATCAAACTGTGAAAGTTATGGGACTGGTACAGCAACCTGGGAATTTCATGGACTGAAACATCAAACTGTGAATGTTACGGGACTGGTACAGCATCCTGGGAATTCATGGGACTAGTAGAGAAAACTGGGAAAACTGAGAACCCCCCCTACTCTGCCCCCCATATAAAACAACATGCTGTCTTATTAATAATGGGAAAACAACATAACACACTGAATCTTATTTTTTAAAACAAATGTATTGCCTTGTAATTGTCCCTTTTACTATCCATCACATCAGTTTAGTTCCCTAAGGCCCCAGCATGTCCCCCATTATTGAGCCATATACTGTAAAACTGTAATTAGTAAAATACTCCAACCCTGTGAGCCTTTGGCCACCAGCAACATAAAAAAGCAGAGCTTACGTATTCATGGCTTTCCGTTCTTTCTTGGGAGGCAATCTCAGACTCTAGGCAGTAAGCACGCTGACAGGGTCTGGGGGGACTGCAGCATGTGTGTTTCATGCTGAACTACAATGAAGATTTAATACAGCAAAGCACCAATCTCCTGCACTGCACAGGCCCCACAACCCTTACGTCAGACCTGGTCCTTAAGTAAAAATTGGATTGGTCCGGGCACTTTTAAAAGTAGGTGGCATCTTAACATTCGGGTCCTGAAGGGCCCACTGAGACAGGGGCCTACCGGGGATTTCCCCGTACCCCGGCAGGCCAGTCCAACCCTGCTGGTGAAACCTGGTCACACTTAGACCCTGTGCCCCAGTGCCCAGGTAAACCCTCACACTGGTTCTGCAATGTTTGTAAAATTAGTGGCAAGTTTTCCCTAACACCCGTCCAATATCCAACAGCCTTCCATCAGCTTTCCAGCCCGTCCATAAATCAGCAAGCCTTTTCTAGATTTTGGATTAAAATATTTAGGTGGAAGCTGCTATACAGTTTCACCAAGACAATACCTGTCCAAGAGTTTTCTTGTTTTTTTTATAAACATTTGCCCACTGATACAGGTTCCCATTGCCATTATCTAGCTTTATGTCAGTTCTACATTTGTTATTTTAAATTCCTTTGTCTCTAATAGTTTCTAGCAAACTTGCAATCCAACTCAGAAGATTTTTCCACTTCTAATAACTTTGAGAACCTTATACGTACATCTAAAAACGTGGCACTCGTCAAAGTCAATGAAAAACCAATATACAGATAAGCGTTCAAATCTTGTTTACTGATTATTGACACAAAACCCCCATTGCGGTAAATGGTTCAACTACTAACCAATAAAGTTAATAACCAAATCAACTTTCCATTTTCCAGTTTAATGCACTATAGGAACAGAAACACTGGAGACTTTTTTCATTCCAACTATCCACGTACTGCGCAGTGGTTTTAAACACTCATGATCCTTTGGCTTAGAAGTTTTTTAATGTTCATTAAAAAAAAGGCAGTAGCAATGTGTGGTTACTTGAGCTTGTCTTAAAAAAAACTTCCCATTTGTAAAAGTCAAAACTCCACTATTTTTGACCTTTCTAAACACACCACCCATTCCATTTTCCAGCTGTCAAAAACAATTCTTGTCGATTTTTGTAAATGGTCTAACATCCTTCATTCTTATAACTACCCGGCTGTGTTAGACGTAAGGAATGTGCGACCGTATCAAAGAGTTCAACTAAACCAATAAACGGTAAGCAAACCTAAACTGCTTTTATCTGTTTCTTAATGACTTTAATATTAATCTGAAATAGGTTGATGTTATGAAGTGTTCCAAACAGAAAGCAGATTAGGGTAAGATAGTAATTGCTTTAAACAACTAAAGATGATAAACTGTCTACAGTCAAACAATTCCAAATGTTAAAGATACCGGCAGAGCAGCTCCCTAGTTTCTAGTCATAAAAGAAACATTTTAACATCCCCAAGGACAGACGTGTTATTGGAGCTGTCATTCTGAACACTTAGAAACTTCAGTAGCAATTATCCAGTAGAACAAACCATTAGTTTGATTGCATAATGCAGCGGAAATTTTAAATGAAACCGGCCATAATCCTACATTCTAAAAGCTTATTAACCGTGCTTTTAATTCTCCCGAGATCTATTAATACCTCATAATAACTGGGAAATTAAAGGGAAATATTCAGCTTGCTTGCTATAGAAAATGGTAATACATATATGATCCAATTAAACATCAAACACACCGTCCAGACTTTGTTGCAATATGTGATATTATTCAGTACTCACACATCTATGTGTTTTGGCTATCTCGTAGCTGTCCTCGGAGGCGAATAGCCGAAAGACATAGATGTGTGAGTATTGAATAAAGTGACATTTTGCAACAAGTCCAGAGAGTGCTCGATCGTTTAATTGGATTATAATTGTTATACTGTAGCACCACGGGCAGCAGAGAATTAAAGCGTGAGTATGTATTGTCGCAAACTCAATATGCTGGCTCCACACGGATTGAATAGGGAATATGACCTGTATCGTTGTCTGTTGATGAGCTTACTGGATGTGTTTTCCTTTTTATTCACACAGGTTCCAGCTGGAGTGTGAACTGGAGAGATCTATATGATGGTCATATGATGTACAATGAATTGCCTGAGTACATGTTGGAGAGCAGGATGGAGGATTGTTTCCGTCCACATGGTTAAAAACAGTGTGTTACCATATCGTATATGTATATTGTTATGTCTCGTTTGTTAGCTTGAAAAGGGAGGCAACCGTCCTCTGAATCGTCACTCCATCTTTACTAAACTACCCACAACCCCATGTTTTAACTGTTTGCACTAGCACAGATATTATGATATATGGGGCCCAGGAATGTGCATTGATCATCTTTTCTGTTTGTTCTAATGCTTTGGTCAGATCAGTAGCACTTCCACTATATTTATAATATTTGCCATAGGAGTAAACACAAACAGCCCCCATTTTTGTTTATGTATGTAGCAGAGTTCTCTGCAGGAAGATTGACCAAGCTTCCATGTGGTAGTAGCACCCCAACACGTCCCTTTAATGGGGTCTTATACCTTAATACAGCATTGGATGGGAGGCCTATTCCCTCCTTTGTAAAAGCCAGTAGGTAGGGGGGAAGTAATAGCCTTTAATACTAATCAATGCAAGGTCAGGGAAGACAATCTTCGCATGAAATGCAACCAAGCAGTGCGTCAGCCCGATATGACCTAAGGTAAACTGTTAGGACCTTCATACTGGGGTTACCTTGACATGGTTGAAGGCTTTTCACTTTTATGCATAAAATTGTAACTAAAACCCCCATGTTTTTACTGTTTGCACTAGCACAGATATTATGATATTGGGGCCAGGAATGGGCACTAATCATATCTTTTTTTTTGTTTTATCTTTACAAATGGGATGTGGTAAATAAAAAGCATATTACTGAAACATCTGAGTGCCGTATTGATATATTAATATATCTCTTCTGCAATAACGGCGGCACCAAGGACTTTTGCAACAGCCGAAAATTTATTTCAATGGAATGGGTTGACATGTTTCCGCCACCAAACACGGGGCCGTCTCAGAACATCCGAAGATAGTGCTTGTGAGGTTTAAATATGTGATTCTCCAATCCCGCGAGAGGAAGTGTTCAGTGACTGACCATAGGTAAAACCCGATAGAGGAAATGAGTGTGGTAACATAGAAACAACATGTGCGGAAGTGCGTCACCCGTTACGGAGCACACCAATTACAGAACGACTGAAGAGGTCAGAAACACCCTAGGGGTAGCAAAAACTGTAGCCAGAAAGATACACAGGAGACCTAACCACGATCGTCACCCCAGTGGGTTAAAGTGTTACAGTGCATAAAGTGAAAAGTGCATAATGGGGGTAAGAACATCCACCATCTATACATAGTAAAAGTGAAACTGACAATGTCCTACTGACTGACATATACTATGTGTTACAACAGATAGCAATGGGAAGCAAGCAACTAATGACTCAAGAAGGATCTGGGAACCTAACGTTACTACTACTGGTGGATCGCTTTGCAACCTCATGTTTACATGCGAGGGAAAGGTGCTGTGGACCTCACTTCACATGGGGACTGAATAATAATGGTAGTAATAAGGTCCGGGCTGGCACATCCATTTATAATAATTGTCACAGAGCAAAGTCAATCTCCGACGTCGACATTCTGTAACTTTCTAATCTAATCATCTGTAAGAGGAGTAACAATCGTCTCAAAAGATATAAAAACACTTGCATGACCATTGTTCATTCAACCGCACGGGGTCATGTTCCCAGTTGGTGTATCCATCTACTTCGCGTCTCAAGAGGAT
Organism: Hymenochirus boettgeri; assembly: GCA_019447015.1. Classification (NCBI taxonomy): domain Eukaryota; kingdom Metazoa; phylum Chordata; class Amphibia; order Anura; family Pipidae; genus Hymenochirus; species Hymenochirus boettgeri. The sequence continues at coordinate 307,140,177 of CM033470.1, read as the reverse complement.
ATTGTCGATGTCCATATTCTGTGAACATCGGTAGATGTTATACCGTCATGATCATCCAGCGTAAACTGCTAATGGGGTGGTTAAATACACTGCATTTTGGCTACAGCTATCACCTTTTTACTGTGAATGTGACTTCCCTTATTAGCCATGCCTGTCTGATCGACGTACGGTGTTTGCCATGCGTTCCCTCAGGTGTGTGGGAGTATTTATTACCTACCTAAGATTCACAATCCATCACTCATCCACCAGGCCGTCCCATCATGGCAGCTCAGGGCTCGTTATCCAACCTTGTGGAGATCTATTTAGATTCGTTTTGCAACCCTTAGTACAAAAAATGCACTCTTCACTCAGAGACAGTTCCATTTGCGTGAAAAATCAACGATACAGACATTTCTGCCAATGATATCTTATGACATGCGATGTCACCAGCCTGTATACGGTATCCCCCCATCGAGGGTGTAAATATGTCGGTTTAGCTTTAGTTAAGCACACACAACAACCGCCCATTGAATGTTTACTGAATTACTCGATTGATATTACAAACAACTACTTTAGATTTGGGAAACCTACTATAAACAATTGCTGCACGCGATGGGCTCTAATGTAGCCCCATCCATCAATCTCTACATGCAAGCTTTTGAAGAAGCATATTCTTGGGAGATCAAAAAATAGTCCTCTATCGTCGGTTCATAGACGATATTTTTTTTGTATGGGACGAAACAACTTGAAGCGGAGACATTTGTGTCTGAAATCATGCTCTTAATACACCCTCAAACTTAACACGCACATATAGACCCCATTGCAGTTTGAATTTCTGGACTTAGGATCTATTCTGACAATAACTGCAAACGACTTATACAGAAAACCGACTGATAGGAACTCCATCTTACATACCATAGCTTCATCCACATCACTAAAAAATTCTATTCCGTATAGTCAGGTTTACGGTATATAAGAAATAACAGCAACCCTGATCCTCGCTAGTTTTACAATTGGCGTAGTTAAAAAACAGACTGACAGATCCAGCACTGTATTGTTTGTATAAAGCGAGGTTTGGATCAAGGGAGGAAATGTAATTCTCCCTCTTTACAAAGCATTGGTAGGCCTCATTTGGAATATGCAGTGCTAAATTTTTGGAACCTGTTTGTAAAAAAAGGACATCTTTTGAAATGGAAAGGGTTCAGAGAAGGGCAAACTAATTAATAGGGGATTGGGGGAGCTTGAAATATAGAGAAGACTGGAAAAGTCCATTCATGTCGCTGGAGAAGAAGGCTCTTGCGTGGGGTATGATTACTGTGTATAAATACATTAACGGGCCATACATAAACTATCTGGCATTGTTCACCAAGAGACATGACACGGACCGAGGACTCCCTTAAGACTTGAAGAAAAAGGTTTAGGCTTCAAGCTCGAAAGGGTTTTCACTGTGAACGGTAAGGCAATGGAACGGTCTTCCATTGGACGTTGTAATGGCAGGTTCATTGGTGAGTTTCAAAAAAAGTCTGGATGCGTATTTTCTGTCACACAAGGAATGTTGCAAGTTACGGGTATTGATACTAAAGTAATTTGATCCAGGGAAATTTTCCGATTGCCACTTGGAGTCAAGAGGAAGTTTTTCCCCCTTCATAAATATTGGTGGGGGTTTTTGCCTTCCTCTGGATCAACAGTTAGCAGGAAATGAGATATTGCTAGATTGGTTGGACTGGATGGACGTATGTCTTTATTCAACCTCAAATACTATACTATACTATACTATAGACAATATCCGATTCAGTTAATCAATGCAGCATTTATGAAAGCAAAGGAAACTGTTATACACAAATCCACCAAACCTAAAGGCGTCAATGATGTAGTCAGACTACACACTGAATATAATCCCAGAAGTCCATTGGTAAGAAAAATGGTTGATCATCATTGGGAGATGGTGAAAAATGACAAATCCCTTCCCTTCAAACAGATCTCCATCCAACATACCTTTAAACGAGTTCGCTCCCTCAGAAATGTATTGGTCAACACCGATACATGCCGCACCAAAAATCCTCACACTACAACTAAAATGGGATGTTATAGGTGCCCAAACTGCACTACGTGCAACGGCATGTTATCAGGAATTCATTTCCTCCTCCCCACAATGGTCGACGGATCAATATGGCGATTTACCTGTACCATTCGCATGTATTATATTATTGTGTGTCCATTGTGTTTGTTTTATATCGGTAAGGACCACTACCAACCACCCTGAGGGAACGTTGGCAAACCACCGTACGTCGATCAGACAGGCGTGGCTAATAAGGAAGTCACATTCACAGTAAATACGGTGATATGGCTGTAGGCCACACATTGCGTGTATTTAACCACCCATTAGCAGTTTACTGCTGGGATCATAACGGTATTTACCGATGTTACACAGAATATGGACATCGCAATCCTCTTAGACCGAAGCTAGATGGATTCACCAACGGGAACATTGACCCCGTGCGGTTTGATGAACACTGGTCATTGCAATGTTTTTTATAATCTTTTTGAGACAGTTAGTTACTCCTCTTACGATGAATTAAGATTAAGTAAGATTCGACAGTCGGAGATTGACTTGCTCTGTGACCAATTATTTATAAATGGATGTGCAGCCCGGACTTTTTTCTTACCATTATTATCTGTCCCCATTGAAGTTGAGTCCACAGCACCGTTTCCCTCGCCATGTAACATAGAGTTGCACCGTTCCACCAGTAGTTGAACGTTATAGCGGTCCACTCTCCTCTGAGTCTAGTTGCCTTAGCTTCCTATTGCTATTGCGTTGAACATATAGTATATGTCAGGTAGTGACATTTGTCAGTTTTCTACTTTTATATACTATGTTAAGATGGTGGATGTTCTTACCCCATTATTGCACTTTTCACTTATGCCTGTACACTTATACCCCATTGGGTGCGATCGTGGTTATGTCTCTGTGTATCTTTCTGCTACAGTTCTTTTTTGCTACCCCTAGGGGTGTTTCTGACTCTTCAGTCTGTTCTGTTTGGTGTGCTCCGTAACTGGGACGCACTTCCGCACATGTTTGTTTCTATGGACACAACGTCATTTCCCTCTATCGGGTTTACCTATGGTCCGCTCACTGAACACACCTTCCTCTCGCGGTGGATTGGAGAATCCACATTTATTTTAAACACTCACAAGCACTATCTTCAGATGTTCTGAAGCCGGCCTCGGTTTGGTGCGGAAACATGTCACCCATCCATTGAATAATTTTTCGCTGTTTGCAAGTCCTGTGAGTGCCGCCGTTTTTGCAGAAAACGTATATGTTTGGGATCGTGCACCCGCCGACGCTTACAACTACATTTAGCGGAAGTGCTACTGATCTGTCAAACATTTATACAACATAGAAAAGATAATCAATGCCATTCTACGCCCATACAATATCATATTATCTGCACACTGGCATACTTTAAACAAAGGGGTTTTAGTATACTTACTGTGATCAATGAATGAAAGCCTTCCAACCACGTCAAGGCATCCCAGTCTGAGGGTCTCAACGTCTAACCTTTTCAATTTCTTTTCTCAATTACGATTAGTGTGTAGGATGAAAATGCAGTTTGCTAATCGTAATTGAGAAAATAAATTGAAAGGTTAGACTGTTAGACCTTCCACTGGGGTTGATGCCTTGACTGTTTGGAAGTGCTTTTCATTCATGGATGTCACAGTATATATAATATTTCATCGCAACCTTTGAACTTATGGTACTTCGAATGGAACAATTAAAGGTCAATGGAGAGTCACAATTGTTCGAAAAGTTCTAATGATACAATTAAAATATCAATTGGTAACTTAATTTAATGCTGTGGGCCTGGATGGGGGTCTGGGGAACACCTTTTGAATATCCAACACATCAAAAAATCGATTTTAGATTCTCACTGTCTGTGACTTTTTTGATCCCCCCTCCTCGTTTTTCGATAATTATCCCATAAGCGATTCGAACGTTCGATAATTTCCCATAATGATTCTAACATTCGTAATATCCTATCCCACTGAGATTAAAATTCATTCCCACTAAACGCATATCGAAGAGTTGTCGTTTTCAAATGCGATATATCTAAAGTCCAAGAAATCCGGGCCGGATAGTTCGAAAGAGTCACGAGTCCGTTCAAGACCATAGTCGGCTCAGACGTCAGTGTCTAGTTCTAATCTCTCTCTCTATTCATCATAGTTTTATTAATGGGCAGGTTTTTGACTACTCAACTTCTTATTCCTGATAACTATATGGTTGCTGAACAACACCTATTTAGTGACTTTAAGGTTTCTTTATCTTATAACGCACTGCTATAGTTTATAATATATATAGTACTAGTATCTATATTCACTATACTATAGATTATAATTTATACACGTTTCTGTTGACCTTTTAGAAACGTCAATTTATTGGAAGTTATTGAGTGTTTGGGAAATTTTGTGTTAAAAATCAAAAAAAAATGGACTGATATTTTGTAATCTGTTACATAATGTAAAAATTCTTATTCGAATAAAATCAACAACAAGGAGGTTCAGCCCAGAGGATTACCCCAGCTAATTAGTTAAGGAGAGTACTTCTCTCATGGTGACTCACGTGTTGGAAGTCGTTTCCATTAAACATGTAATAATCTCACTAGTACATCATACAATATGGGGACCTAATGTGATTAATCATATTGTGTCTGTGTTTTGAGTAGCTGATGGATTATATGGGTCCATAGGAATGACTCATGCTTGGGATCAGAACCAAAAGGATATTTAAAATGAATGGACGTTCTGCTAAACAATCCTCTTCATACAGGGTGCTTAAACTAAGACCACACGTCCTTAAAACCATTCTTAAAGACGCTATCAAAACCGTGGACTTTTATGCAGGACTTTTCATACAATGAAACACAATGACTTATTGCATCTAGATACAAACACTTTTGGGCGATTGCCACAACTGCAGCCTCATTTACCGAATTAGTTAATCCTGCTACTGCTTTGGTATGTTTAGCATGTCTTTAACTCTCTTCCTTGCACCGGCTGGTGCGGATCGGAAAAGACAAACCCCCACAGCTAGTGATTCATATATTGCGTTTTTAGCTACCTTTTCTTACACTGGAATTTTAAACGCACCCATGCTGCGATTAAATCACTCTGTAGCGAAACCTTCTTTCAGAATTCACCCCACATTCGCACAACAAATAGTTGTATCGCCATGGGGATTAAACCCAGACGATAGTGGCTCTGGGTAATGCTCCCCTATGGTTGATCTCACCATTAGGTTTCTCTTGGTCAAATATCTTTGGACTGAACAAGTTCCAACAACAGATACTTTAATATGAAATAGTTCATACTTCAAAAAGGAACCTTAGTTGATCACACTTTTTGAAAAGTCATGTCCCAAAAGCTTTCATATTATGCCTAAGTGCAAACACCCCCAAAACCTCGTCCTTGTCAAGGTTCGTACTCTCAAAGGTGCTGCTAAACAAACTACTTCCACCTTCCATTCCCTCGCTTCTCCCCGTTCTTCTTCTTGCTTCCGTCCTTTTCTATGGTGCACACAGTAAGGGCCGGACCGCGAGCGGCACTGCAATTTGGGCTAGATTGTGTTTCAGCCAATCACAGGGTGCTATCTGCCGGACTGCGTATGTTGGATGGTTCATTTTATCTATGTTCTCCTTCCACTATAGTTAGAAGCTACTATCTTGCGTCACTATGTTTCATCCCCATCTCTCCCTAGACTGTAAATTCTTTTGGCTAGCCTACTTCCTAATTGTCCACGTAATGGCCCTGTAACTTTACAACACTGGATATGCTCAGGACCAGCCTTACATTATTTGCACTTTGTATTACGGCATCCCACCTCTTCCCGGAAGTTCATGGGAGTCCCCTATTTTAAATGGCAGATCCCTGACTCCCTGAATATATTAACCATCTCTTCCCCCTGAATTGTTGTTGGAATTAGAGTGAGGGAGCAACGATGTCCAGAGCTTAGCGTTATCAAGTGCACAAAAACACTTAATAGTGACATGAATTGTTTGTCTGCACTGTGTGTCCAACGTTTTCATGAGTGTGTGTCCTGTTTTGACTGCATGGTGTTTGTATGCAGCAGTGTCTGACGGTATCATGTGTGTTCGATATGCTGGATTATGTGTACTCTTGGGTGGGGCTTTAGGTGGTGGTTCCCTCCCTGAAATTGTTAGGTCCCTCCCTGATGAAGATATTTTGGCAGGGGTGGATGTCTGGTATTATTGTATGTATTTAAACCCTTGAAGTAACATTTAATGTGTTTCCATTATATCATAGTATGCAACTGTAATGCGACACTAAGATGCTGGTGCGCTAAGAAATCCACAATATAATACTTCCCCCTATTGTGGTGGATGTATCCACATTATACCAGTAGAGGCTGGGTGATGGCCGCAGTCAATTAGAGGTTTTATTTGGGACATTTCACTAATATTAGTGCGTTGATCAAATTACCAAGAATTTCACTGGTGCCTCTAGTTATTTCACACAAACACAACATAAAAGATTTTTGGTTATAACTAGTTACGTTTATATATATATTAACGGTTCGATGAGGATATTAGTTTACTTAAATATCCCATTGTACTTTTTTTTTAATGTTATTAATTTAACTTTTAAAAAAATGGACATTTAAGTTTGGAGAACGAGAGATAACTCTTGAATGAACAACGTTTATATCTGGGTATTATTTGCATATCCCAGAAAAGTTTTTGATGCTTTCAGTGGATCAGACTGTTCCATTAATCATGCCAGATGGAAATCAACCATGTACACACAGGAACGAATACTGTTATTCATAAGCTACATTTCAGTTATTTAATTTAAGTTTTGATCAGTATAAAGAGGTTGGGGAAATGCTGCTACTTACACTCAGCAATAGGTTCTAAGTGTGTTTTTAATAAAGGATTTCTCACCCCACAACACATATTTTCCCATTGAACCAACAAACACGCTGTAAGTAATGATGTCCCTGATAGCCATTTATTGAAAACCTTACAACTAAACCAGCTCAGTTCCACTTTATTAAGTATCACATTGTCACTTAGTACATCAGGATTACTGTTTACCACTCTTGATTTAGCCTCTTCAGGTGGCCATAATTTATGAGATTTTACTTACCCGACGCGAGTGGGCCAACGCGCACATGTTGCGTCGTCGAGTCTGTCAACGTGCCGGCGGGGGGGAACGGCAGCTACTCCCTTCTCTAGTCGCATATCTTGGGTGACCGAATATGTGAATCGTAATATTCCATTCATTTTTGGCCGCAATCGCATTGTCCACTCCGCCGCCAAACGTGTGGGCGGGCGGTTCCGGCAGGGATCGGAGACATACTTTAATCGCTCGCTCGGTACAAATCATGTACTGTAGTGGCCACCTCTTTTGTTACACTGTAAATTATTTGTAGAATATTTTACATCAACTGTTACCTCTGAGTGAATGTGCAATGTGTGTTGCTTTCATGTTGTCTTCCGCTAGTGGTTATGACAGAAAACGCCTTCTGCACATGCTACTAGGTCCCGCTGCGTTTTGTATTCCCCACTCCCCTATTGCTAGGCTGCCTGTAAAGTTGACCCCAGAGTTGCAAAGTTTGTTAAATTTTAAGCTTGAGCTCCACACTGCCTTCCCTCTCGGACGTCCTGCCTACTCATGACTGACCCTTTCATGGGACTATTACGTTAACTATAGACATGTGGATGTAGTTACCTGTGAGTAGGAGATTATCAATCAGACTCCTATATATGCTATTAGTTCCAGGAATAATAAGACCTGATGTTTTCATCCCTTGAAGACTGTCTTTAGTTTACATACTGATCTATGAAGTACCTCTTCCGATATGTAAATACCGTAGCGATCAATTAACGACACGAGAATAAGACCCACGGTTGTTATCATAAGGATCGTGTCCATTGCGGACAGAAATATGATTGCATAATTAGCACTAAGAAGTTAAAAATAAATGTCTCTGTAGCGTACAGTGCCACTTTGCAGTTTAGTTCAGACATAGGCAGCATAGCCAGACTGGAGGGCAGCTGGATAGCACTTTTTTCGATTTCTTGTTGCCAAATAGTCTCAGCACTAGCCCGCCTGCTAACAGATGTATTCATATCTATTCCCAATTTTAATTATGGTGAACTCTTCATTTTTAACATCATTGTCTGTCCTAGAGACTTACTGCTTCTCATGATAGTCTCACATTTGAAAGAAATTAGCACTGTTCAGTAGGGGGGGAGTAGCAGTAAGTCATCCTGCAACTGCTGCATTACCATCCACACATTCATATACGTTCATGCTATACCAGTAATGGCCACATCCGACAAGCGCTATGATTAGAAATGTCCTTTCAAAAGCCGAGTTTTATTGCTTTCCAGAGGCTATCGCGCGGAACATCACGATGTTTACGGTTTTATCCGCATAAGATGTGAGATGCTCAGCAGCTGTCAACCCCCTGAACGCGATTCTTTTTGTCGCTTATTCCGCCGTTTATATGCTGGGATTTTTTATTTTTAAAAATGGTTATATTGAAACGGATTTATTATACCCTGCAACGGGATAGGAATTGTCATGTCGGTGTTATACCCCCGTTTTCGTCTTGTTCTATCGTGTTTTTTTTTTTTATCTCTAATGATTCAATCCACATGTGCCCTCCTATATTATGATCAATTTATTACACACTTAATCTACTAATGCCTGCCTATCCTCTATGCTAGCCCTCCCCCCATCCCCATTTCCCTTCTCCACCACACTCTGTCTACTCCCGTTTACAGCTAGCTACTTATCATTTGTGGTGCAGCCCAGTCACTGTCAGCCCATCTGTGCTGTCCAGTAGAGTATCTGCCAGTTCTCTAAGTACGGTACACACCATGCAATATTTTTGGCCGATTACTGTGTATTGGTTTGGTTGGCCAGAACTATCACCATTGGTGGGGGGGCTGGACCGAACTTGGGTCCCCTTTTTGTCCGATCGGACCAGCAGGTGATTCGGACCTGTTCGGTAAATCGCGGACAACCTGACGCGCAGCCACTATGCTGTGAGTGAAAGTCATGTAACCACCGAGCCACTATAAGCGAAGCACGTTCGTTCAGGACAAAATGAACCCAGCCTACTAGAAAGCCTCAAACCCCTCCTCTCTACACCAAACTCTTGAGCCATGCAAATAGGACCCGCCCTCTTTTCTTCTTTTTATTGGCACTGAGTGTGTATCCAAAACCACTGGGTCACTCCCAGACCCCCCCGCCCCCCCAAATTGGTCTACTATATAACTTGTTTGTGGCTATTCCTATAACGAAATCTCATAATTTAGGGTGTCAGTGAGCCAGGGGCAGGCTATTTTAAACTCAGTCCGCATCCGCCTGCCCAAACCCCTGTCCATGATCCACAACCCGCCCATGGCTGCCTCAAGCCTGCCCCATAGGCACGCCGTTGAATTAACTTTCAGATGTTTCCCAGCCCAACTAAGTAATCGGGTTTATGGAAAGTCTATATTGTGTTCTAAATGTTGCACCACACTGTGTTTCAGTGTTAGCAACAGGGTGCAATAGGCCACCAATTTTAATCCCAAACTAAAGAACATATGTTTTTACAAAAAAAAAATATTCACGTTCTGTACTGACAGAACTCATACGGTAGAGACAGCTGCTTAAAAAGGCCCTTTTACTGATTGGACAATTAACGCAATTGGCTGTGAAAAAAACCAGCTTAAAAGAGTTTTTCTAAACTGCGCTGTTTCATTCTGTTTTTAATCTTTCCTGAATTCCGAATTTTGTGGGGGAATTCGGGAAGTTCATAGTGAAGTAAGGGCAATAAAGCATGATAACCTACTGTAGATGGCTCGGGCACTGGGAAATAGGTCATACGGAACCTTATAAAACGATAACACCACCGCGTATACACGGCTATTTTCCGAGTGTATACGAAGTACAACAATCCGGAATTCGACCAGTTCCGAATGGATCTGGGAGTTCCGATCTAACCCAGATTCCATCCTATACTAATACTCCATGGTATTACTATCTGGTAACCGAGGAGTAGAATTACTGTCTTTGGTTTCTAGATTTTATAGGAAATCTATTCATTTTCATCGAGTACTTGCAAGATCCTTTCTGTTATAAGAAGTTCTGCTCAGTGGCGCTAACATACCGCCCCCTCCCCCTGAGTCGTCGGGGCCCGTGCAGGTCAGTAGGGCGCCCGCCACACAGCCCCATTTCCTGTAGCGGACACTGTTTTTTAACAGCCGATTGCGTGTCTGAAGCAAACATACTGTGGTGAGCTGTTTCAAAGACCAGGAACCCCGAACTTCAAACGATCAGCCGTTTAGAATGTGTGGTTGCTGCAGAGACCACAGATTGTAGGTGGGTCAGTTGCCCGGCCTCCAGATCTGGTGGGGATGGACCAGGGCCCGCAGGTACTGCTCATTTTTTTGCTCTGTGGAGGGCTTTTCCCGTTCTTTTTGGCCCACCTCTCCAACTATCTAGCTGCCTTGATACAATCATCACTGTTACTTTTCTGACCGTAGCGCATATATTTGCCTATGTAATGCTCATGTCAGTTTTACACTGGTCCTCACGTGTAACGTGGGGTTTTACTTTTAGGGTCTTTCAGGACTCGTTAGACTTAACATATATTGTTTAAATTCTTAAATTCTAGACCTGCTTGGTTCTTTGTCCTGTTGAGAAATAGCGAATACGACATATCACTCTCCATCTCCCCCTTTCTCAAATATAATAACTAGGCCTCGTAATCTGCGCAGAAGTGATTACATGATTCACAATACGTCTATTGTGTCCAGATTTTAATAAGGATGTCCTGTGTCTTGGCAACGAGAATTTTTACCTTAGCATGACATCTACTACATTATTAACTTTTCTCTCCCTTATTATCATATCATGTAACCTATTATATGCTCGTGTTACATAATACAACTGTTCACACTGAATTTCTATTTCAAATAAGTGGGCAATTGTTTAGGGCACCTTAGGTCATTTTACAATGTTTTTATTATATTACGTCAAGAAAATTTTTATTCACCAAGAGAGTAAAAATGCACCTCCCAACTGTAACAGTAATACATTAACACATTGGGTTATTTATTAATACCTTCAAACGTACACTATTTGTGGTGGCATATAAAAACAACAAAATGTTAACATTTCTACCGTAACTTAATAGGCGCTGCCACACCCTGTTGAAACTTTTTTGTGAGCAGCCAAAACCTCTGAGAGTATAAGCCTCAGAGGCGGAATATTTCCCTCCCTGCAGTGCCTCCTGTGGCCAGTTGTTTTTTTTACTTTACGGGACATTACAGGATTTTATTACAATACACATTGGGGCCGTAGTGGGTGTAATATATTTTTTTGGTGGTGGACATGCCCTTGAATATATTCAGACTTATTTGTTACAGTCAAATATATGTGAAGAGCAAATGTGTTAATGATAGTGATGCAGCGAGTAGTTGTTAATAGGGGCTTTCTCAATATGACTAAGTTGCTAAGTGGGGTGCCACGGGTTCTGTGTTGGGGCCTGCTACTATTTAATCTGTTATTAGTGATTTGAAATTGGTATGGTCAGCAAGGTTTCCTGTGTTGCTGATGGCAACAAACTTTGTCCACATTAAACTTCAGAGGATGTGCAATTGTTGATTGATCTATGTAAATGTCACATTGGGGCTCTTAGTGGAGATGGGGATTCAATGTTGGAGAAATGAAAGGTGATGCTTTTTGGACTTAAAGGACAACTCCGCCCCTCATAAAACATCTTTTAGAAAGAATGTGCCTCTGTGAAAATGGCCTCTATGTTGATACATAGTAACTGTTTTCTAAATTGCTCATGTTTCCTAGGTCATCCATGAAGCAGCATGGCAACCAGTATTGTTCATAGTTCATATGTATACTAAAGTATACTACATTACTTTATCCTAGATTCATTACTGTATGCCTGCTATGCTTCTGGATGCTCATGGAAACTGAGCAATGTAAGAACACTGGTACTGTAGTCTGTACTGAGCCTGGCATGCTCACGAAGAGGCCATGATAGGGATTAACATTCAGTCATTGCTTGATGTCAACTGTCAATCCATACTCTCATTGCTAACTGGAAGAACCAGGAACAAAACGGGGAAACAGAACACTTGTGCAGGATTTCAGGTTAGACCTTTGATATTTCAGATTTCAAACTAGTACCCCTTTAGGGTTTTGGGGGGTGATTTACCTATTATGAAGTTTTTCATTTTAGGCTGAACTTGTGCGTTTAAAAATCCTTGTTTGTTGGATAATAGCATATAATCCCACCTAAAACTAGCACAGTTCCACAACTGATCCTATTTTAGAAGTGATACTTGGTTCCACTTATCAATGGCTTCCTTCATAAATCAAATCAGCCCAATGTGGATCCAAAAGAACCAAATCAGGTGTTTCAGTAGAAAAGATATATTCATTGGTTTCTGCCAATTTATAACACAAAAAATATGTGGCCTTCTTACGCATCAGCCTCAGACCCGCTTTAACCTCAGTATGGTCACCATATTCTTTAACTTTATTCTCAAATAAAAGCCTTTTGACAGGTTCACTGGAATTAACCAGGAATTATTGTTTGCATTTAACACAGAGACCTTGATAAAATGCCGTCATTGCCACAGCATCGTCTCCACGTTCAGCTACTGTTGATTACAACAGTTTACCTGGAGACTTCTTTTTCCTTTTGTTTTATTATGGAACAATCCTGGCTCACTTTAAAATTAGCAGGAATTGATTACATTTTTGTGGGTATCATTCAATGGAAATGACTCAAGAAATCTGATAAAGGAACAATAATTAATAACAGAACTTCACACTACACGATTTCCTCCTATCCTGCTATGGCCTCCCTGACCTCCATTATACCATAACTACTATTTCCATTCACTGAGAGTGGTTGATGGGTCTAGAAAGATGCTATAAGCACAAATACTAACCTTTACAACCTTCCGACTTCAATCCTTGGCACTTTTGACCTTTATCATGGGCAAGGGTAAGTGGGCAGTATGTGATGTGAGTCTCCACATGGAAATCTTCCAAGCAGCCAAAAACCCTATGGTTTATGTACATGGGGTAGTTCAACGTCATGTTCTACCATTCGTTTTCAAATGTGTTTACCTTTGAATGTAGGATTTAGGCTCTAGTATTAATATTTCCTGCTGTTGAACAATGATGAACATTGTAGATTGAGAGATGTGACTAACTACATGGAATTCCCAGACTCGACAAACCTCATCATTTAGAAACCTACTAGTCCTAAGTCGATTTAACCCGAATACTCGAATTCCAACCTAACCCCATTATTCATCATCTTGATCTTAGACTATTGGGTCTAATCCCATCAGGATGATGAAGGCAACGCACCTCATTTAACCACATCACTCCACTTTAGCAGGTTGTGTGCACGGTGTTCCATTACTCAGGCCATTCCGTTTTCACAACAGCCAAAAGAGGAATTTCTAATTAAACTGTTTTATTATGACAAGTTCTATATTGTTCCTGTGGTGGGAATTATATCGATTCAAATAAGCAGTTGAAAGCTAAGAATTCAGGAATATGAAATTTCATGTAGAAAAGGAACACAACGAGCCTCTTAACCTGTTAGTAGTGTCAGGGAAGATAGTGTGAGGTCATCTATTGCAATTCAATGGCAAGTCTACACATAAGGAGGAGGCCAAGATGAGAACAATGTAGGATGTTTTGACTTGGAATAAATTAATAATCTGATAAACTTAATGCGGGTAATTCATAAGAAGTTCTTATTCGTTCAAAATGGTGACTATTTTTTCCCAACCACAGATGTTGCTTCATCACTGATAAATAATATCTCTTGGTTGGGGCAAATTAGCACCCATTTTTTACAATAAGAACTTTTTTAATCTCCCTGGGTGTTTATCATTCTATGCTTTCTGGGCTCAACTATTAAAGGAGTAAAGAATACTGGTGGGAGTGTACATATGTGGTTAGTTTTTATCATTATCTTATCAAAGAATTACCTATCTTTGTGTATTCTTCATCTAATACAATGGCTTATGTATTTCCGTGTTAAATTGCCCTCCCTTTCTTTCTTTTCCCTACCATGCCTTGCACGGTCCACACCCACTACCCTCTCATGAACCAAAATTGGAATATCCAATCCTGGCTTTTCTTCTCTCATGAGCAACAATCCGATCTGTTTATCAAAATACCAACCTGGGGTGTGGGTACACTAAGCAACCGTCTCACAATAGCAGACCCATAGTTTATTGGTGCCCATGCAGCCTATGATCCTTTATTTCACACGTCATTAACCTTACCCTTTCTACACTATCCATATTCTTCCGGTTTCCTGTCCCACTGTCACCCTTCTCTCCCGTAGTGTCTTTCATGAACCTTTAAACCAACTGCTTTCCTGATGATACCAAGTCCCAGCATTATGTTTTTAAGAGTTACTCATTAACTACTAATGGTCACAATGCTTATTACAGCCCTGCGTCACCTCACTGCTTATCTCTAGAGATATTTGACATGTTCATTCAATTCGTTCTGTTTTCGAATTTTTCTCTAAAATTTCTACGAATTTCCGAATCAATAAATTTTAAAAATGAACCCTTAGAAGTCTCTGAGAGAAATTTTTTGAAAGTTTTTGTTCCATTTTGGGACAAATAGTAATAGTTAGTTACTGTCAATGAAACACAGATGACCTGGGTACTGTCTGCGGAACCTTTGAATATACCAAAACTTATTTTAAACTATCTTCTTCTCACGATCGGGCTTTTTCGAGCTTCGCATTTCTATTTTCGATAGTTCCGAGATAGAGCGCATACTTTCGAGGGTTTTTTGTGACTTGATGTTTCCTATTTCAATAAAAATCGGTTCCATGAAATACGGGAGTTTGAAGTTTTCGTCGGGAAACTTTGAAACCCTCAGAGTTGATTGAAACTGGGTTCATTCGACACCCAATTACATCTCTACATATCTCCCCGTGCCTTTCCACACCAACGAAGCAAGCAAAGGGCCGACCATCATCCACTTCAGTGAATTGGCTGAGATACACCTTTAACTTTTAAATGTTATGAACTTAGAGGTGTGATTAAGACACACAACACCACCACACATACATTTGTGGCATGCATTTACAAATATTTAGCCAAGTAATGCATGCAACTGACAGACCGGGCCCTGGCTGGTTCAAACAGAGAGGATGTCTACTGCTTTGGAAGCAAAGAAGACCATCTTTCTTGTTTATCTTCACCCTGACTTTAAAATATTTATTTACACAAGACATTAAGAAAAAAAAAACCTATCATTGCATATTTAGGAAAATCCCATAGCAAACGTAAGCCTTCTTTCTTAATATTTGTGGTGAAAAAGCAAGAAAAACCTGTAATTTAGGCATAGGCCACACTGTGCCGCAAACGCATTCGTACACGTGAATCTCAGCGATTTCATGTGCGTTTTTTCTTAGATTAGAAAAACGCATGCGATTGCGATAAAAATGCGAAACATATCGCAAATCGCATTGCACCCGAAACGGCGTTGGGTGCATTGCACTCGCGATTTTAAAAAAAAACGCAAGCGAAATGCAAAAAGATCGAGTGTGGCCTCCGCCTTTAGAGAGTTTGTATATGAATTAGCTCTACAGATGGAACTTTATTATTGCTGATGGTTTATTTACTTTTTAATTCAATTAACGGTGGACAGTTTTGCTGGTGTAACGATGCATATATCAACGCTGGTCTGTGGAATACTGTAACTATAAGAAGGCATTCTAATGGCATGGTAATGTATTCATAACCTTCAATAAATCTATTACTTCAGCCGAAAGAAAGCATGAATGCTTAATATAAATTCTAGTCTTCGTATAGATGGCTGAAAGCTGCTGGGAAAATCCGAGCACGGAGCGTAATCATGAACTTCGGAGCGAGTTATTTCGATTTTTTTATTCGAACATTCAAGCTATTTCAAAAATAGACCTCAACCTTTCAATAATCCTCGCAAAGCGATCTTAAACCATTTTGAATTTCCGATCAATTTTCACAGAATTAGATCGAAATATGCCTTGGCAACCGTTCATAACAAACCAAAAACTCGCTCTGAAGTACCGTAATCCAAACGATCTCTCGGTTTCGGTGGACATTCGGATTTGGAACCGAGGGGTTCCGAGTTGGACCCCGGATCCCCATCTCCAGTCTTCAACGTATTCGATCCATGATTTACTTTAGATCCTATCATGCTTAATTGTGAGGTGCATCTTTCCTGGCCGTTAATCTGCTCATGCCCATATAATTTAGAGTTTTACGGCTTTTTTGTTGTTGAACGGATTGTGAAACATGGGATTCTACTTTATCGCTCATGTGTAAGGGTATATTCCGACCCGATCAGAGTGTCGACTACGACCAGCCTGCCACTCGCTGATCGATGGGAGACGTAAAATTTCCCGTCGGTCAGAAGGGAGCCAATACGATCGTGCTGTGTATGGCCGCATGTTCCGACCAATTCCCAACACCGCATTGGGATCGGTTGGTTCCAGGTGTGCGGTTCCCTTCGCACGTGTGGCGACAGAATCCGATGTGGATCTGTGTATCGGCACATTGATGATGGAAATCGCAGGTGTATTGCCGACCTTCTGAGTTGATATCACCCTTATTCCTAATCTTTCCAAAGAATCAGAAATCTTCAAGATTCATACCAATTGGATTCGCCCTAGCTTAATACAGACACAGAAAAGGACCAGAACGCTAACGGATTGAGCTGGTGATAAAAGGGGAGACACCCTATATTTTTTCCACAATCCGTAAGCAATCGTTTACCTGAGGAAGGTGGCTACTCCCCCCGAAACTTTGATTGCTTTACGTCTATAGGGGTTCTCCCCTGTTATCACCTCCTCACCGTGTAGCGTTCTTTTCTTTCTGCGTGAATATTGGCCATTTTGGATGGGCGTTGAACGGGCAGCACTGGGATAACTAGCAGGTGTTACTAATATTGTTGTCCAGCTTAAACACATTTCAAATAAATCATGCACAGAGAACGGCAAATAACGATACGCTCACTCTTCTTACACACACAACAGATAAGTCCAGTGTCCGCCTCAAAGACTCTCACCGACAAGCTGTGATCTCCCACAGTTTTTTGTGTTGTTCTTTTTTTGTAAACGGGCAAAAACTTTGTACATGTTCACGATTGAAATTCCTTTATATGACATTCAGGGTGATTATTTTTTTCCAAGTGGTTGATGTTTGATTAGTCATTGAGGCATTTTCTTGACTTTTTATACTTTAATTATAGAGCTTGTTCAATAACCCAACAGCTCTTGTGGGAAACTCAAATCTGCACAGAGGCCTTCCTTTTGAACGAGAGTCTAGTCTTCGTTGTCTAGGCATAATTTAGACATACTTAGTAAAAACAACAAAAGCCTGAGATCTAATGTATGGCCTCCTCTCTGTTTTTCTGTTAACAAATCCCTAGAGAGATGAATCTACTACTCATAAGTGTTAAGTAAGAATTCTGATTTATTGCCCACCTGTTGCCAAACTTGTGTCTCTTTCACTTCTGCGTTTATAGATAAACCTATCTTCTGGGGGGCTCATTAAGAGTGTGGCCGAGGTATCCTCATATGTTACACTACGCTTCTAATTGGACTACACTGGTCTTCCTTTTAATATGGGAATAGCTGGGTACACTTCTATTTTTAGATTGTTAAATATAATAGTCCAAGACGGCAAAGATGTACGGAATTTTCTCCTTCTATTTTTCGTGGCAGAGAGGCTCAGAATTTGAGGCAATTATTTATCCTGTCCGGCTCTACGTTGCTGTGGCGTAACCATCCGTGTTTTGTGGTAAACAAATAACAACATCGAAATGCTTTTTAACCTGGCAAAGGGCAACGTAACTTCACAACAATATTTTGATCTTTGTCTATAATTCCACATTTTATGTCCTTTGTTTATGACGAACTAGAATCACTCCCCAAAATCAGAGACTGTAAATATACTTTTCAAAGCCTGATGTTTAATCATCCCTCCCAGTAGATCTCAATGTTTCGTTCCATATGGTGATGGAATCTCATGGCCATGTCAGAGGGTCTACCTGGGATTCTTCTCGAGCAATGCATACGCTCTCGAGCATTCAGAGGAGGCAATGTTTGTTTTCCTCGGCTGAATACCGCTTGCTAGAAAGGTGTAACTGACTTCTCTGGGTTGGCGGCGTGCTTTCAAGGAAAACAACTTTCATTTGCGGATGGCCATGCCCCTAATGTACAATTACATAATAAATTCTTTAACATAGAAGTTGTCTCTAATATGGCGTATTGGGCATATGATTGTACGGAGCTAATCACGAATAGTGACATTGCTCCTTTACCAAAGTTCTTACTAAGCATAGCTTTAACAGGCACGAAGGGGAAATTGAATATGGCAGAACCATTAATGTGAAGTGCATGAGTAGCAATGGTGAAACCAATAGGCTTTTTCAAATAAAATAACTTGTGGTAAAGGGAGGAGGAACTACAAGTGAGGGGAAATATAGATATAGAGAAATAGAGAAGACATCATTTATTCTGACCAGGTGAATGAGACTTTATGTGATATTCCTGGGTGGCCCTTATTCAGTGTTTGGGCAGACTCTCTTTCATCCCTGAAAATGACATATTGGGATATTACATTTCCATTATAAGGCAGCTAGATCTTGAAATTGCAGAAGTCTATTGTTTTAGCTTATGGCTGTTTAAGGGAAGGCTTATTAGGCCAAGGACTCCAGCTAGATGTGGATCGTACGTTTCTAATCGTTGTGGCAATTGCTTTTATGTGTCAAAGTCTTCATATTAGATGAATTCAGACTTTTGCCTAGAGACGTTCCCACACTCTTTCTTAACGCTTAAAATCAGTATGTGGCAGTTGTCTGTGTACCCATGGCTGGTGCCCAGCATGTTTAAAATCTTACACCTCATGTCCTCCAACAGCCTTGCAACACAAAATAAAACTAAGAATGTTGATATCAGCGTAACATCACATCTTTGCTTTATAGCACGAGATGAAACCACGTCTATTTTATAATAACCGGCCAGGTTCGTCCATCTCCATCTTAAGTCAATGTTAGATGAGATTTTCTAAAATCCTGAGTAACCTGATCCTTCTTCCCAAAAAGTAATGACGTTTGATTTTCTCAACATTTGGTGGTGTTTTGTGGTTTTTATTCATCTGAAACAAATTAGTCATTGAGTCCACTCTCTATGCTGGGATTTTCATACTACACCACCACTGTATACAGAAATGTCAAGGCATTCAAAAATTTAGTTCAAGGTTGACTCATTTTAGGTCTCATTATATAGATATTAGACTTGCGTCAAACATCCTTAATTGCTTGCCAAGAAACCTTTGGGCAGTACTACATGATGACGGTTTAAGGAAATAATATCTGTCCTAAAACTTATTAAAGTGCATAGAGGTATTCACATGTGTTTTCTCTATTGGGCTTAACAGACCGCACTGGATTCAATCATTTTCCATGTCATAGACTAAAGACTCTCAACATCCCGCAAAAAGGATAAACAACAGACACAGGTCGATACAGAAATGGTAGAAATGTCTCAAACCCATCACATATTGACCTGTGAATTTTCTGACCTGACTGCTCAATTTCATCGATTGCTAAGCCATATTACACTTTTGCTCCAGATTGCAGCAAACGGAATTATTTTTAAATCGAATCAACGTGATCTGTTGCAATCGACCGTTATACTTGCAATGAAAGAGGCAGGCCCTGTGTAATTGGATTGCCCTGCCTTATAGTTAAATCCCAGCGGGGAGCTGCGGGGGTCTTTCTGATCTCGGCCCCTCCCTAGGAATAAGCGTATCTTCCTCTGAAAAGATTGCTGGGGCGTTGGATTGCATCTGTCTTTAGATCTTAAATGAAATCTAGCTCAGTTTATGATCCTAACGGCATCAATATCCATCAATTTGGCTAAAATACACACACCACACATGCAAACCTCATTGCCATAGTTTTCACGGCTGAATACTACAGAAGAATGCTGGCCAGTGTGGGGAATTTACGATATGTCTTTCAACGCTCTGATTTACAATCATTCCTAATCATGCCTGGGTACACACAGTAGATTTCTATCTTGGAAGCTGTCCTAGAATGGCTATAGCTATTCTGGCCACACTGTGCTTTCTTGTCGGTTCGATTGTTTTGGGGCCAGCGCCTGCTGTCCGATATCCCTATATTATAAGTATATGGCTTATAGATTTTTGGCGTGTGATTGGCGTTTTGATAATGGGTCATCACCCGACCTACAGAAACTTTGCCCAGTTTAGGAACCCAACAGCAACGATAGAACCCGTGTGCCTTCTTCTCTTCTACTTGCAATGGCAAGAATCTTAACAATCTACAGTAATTTGTCAGCTATTCTGTATATCACGTGTTCGTCCAATGGGTGAATATAGAAAAGCAGTACAGCTCCCCGACATTGGATCTTCTGCTGATATCTTCTCCTCCTTTATCTCTATCTATCATTTCATTGACTGAACAACATCACAACTATATTGTTGCTAGATAATTACATGGTGCTATCCAGCTGTATCCCGAATGTTATGTCACCACGTGAGGCGCTCAATGGAATGGGGGGACTCCTTTGCATTCTCTAGATTGCTACAATGGATGTGTTCAATAGAGAAACTGTTCCATTTTACTGTTTCAAAGACATTTTAATTCTAGCACTGAATTTCTAGTCTGGTTGTAGGGGCGGCAAATATATCCCCTATAAATGACCTCACTTGCTGGGAATAAATGGCATGTCAACACATTTTCCTTACAGAATATCATTAGGAGATTTTACTACGGATAGATGCAAACAGCTGTGTTTATCAATATAACTTATGCAAAGCTGGCACAGGCTTCCCTGGAGATCTTGGTAAAGTATAATGTTACTGCTTGCACATTGTTCGGATTGGCACTTGGCAAAGTAGTTTATAAAATACATCTGTAATGTATAACTTTATACCTTTCATTCAATGTAAGCAACTTATCCCAAAACTCCCTTTAAGTAATTAAGACTTTAGAAGTTTGGTCACTGAGTTGTTGTAGGCGTTCAGATCTTTAAAAACTGATCGTGGGTCCTCTTCCCTCCTTGCCCCGCCACCCCCGCCCCCCACCACGCGGGCCCATGTTAACGCCACTGGTCTCGGGTATCCTTTTCCTCCTGTCTTCTGACTTTATATCCTCTGAACTCACGGATACACAAAGCTTGCTCCTCCTCCCTATGTATAGTTTAGAATCTGGGTAGAGAGTTGTTTTCTTGTTTTTTTAAGGGATATAGTATAGTATAGTATAGTATTTGCGTCTGAATAGACATATGTCCCATCCGTCCCCTACTCGTCAATACCTACATTTCCTGGCCAAAATATTCCATAAGACGGCAAAAGGGGGACAGTGTTCTTCCTGACTCCAGGTGGCAGTTGGATATCCCTGGTCAACCCCCCACGTTAATGTATCAAAACCTCACCTGCCACATTCTTTGTTTTTTAGAAAATCATCGCTTTCTTTATTACTATTCTCATAACCTGCCTCGACACGTCCCATTCAAGCAAGTGAAAACCCTACCCCCTTCGAACTTGTGATGGGGGCCCTTTCTCGGACTTGGTTTATGGCATAACCCTAAGTATATTCTTTATGTTTCCTCTTTGCACCTTCATTTACCTGTTATATCTGCTTTATACTTAATTAGATAAGTCTGTTCTCCCCTTTACTCTCGCTTGCAGTCCATTGCGTTGGTACTGGGTAAGGTAGCAGCTCAGACTTTATGGTGGGAGGGAATTACTAGGGTAATGAGTTTGCCTGTTTCTCCTACAGGAATGGTGTTTCCTATATTTAGATATTTTCTCCTTCTATCTATGGTTATATAGTGCCTATTTTACATAATTTCTTCAGTGGGTGTAGGCCCTGCAGCAGAGCTTGATTGTTTTTTATTTTTGTGTCTCACTATATATAATTGCACTTGTCACTTTATGTGAGTTAAGGTGCCATACGTTAGGACAATTCTACTGACCCTACCTAACTATGCCCACAACATTAGATGGATCCGGCTGGAACCATCTTTTTGTTCTTCTTTGCAACAAAATGAATGGGATTTGTGATCGCATGAACGGTCGCAAAGAGGAATGTGAAGGTGGTTTCTGGGCAGGACTTTGGTCTATGTCGTGGGATCGCCTCGGTCGGTAGTCAAATCATCCTAACGTATGGCCAACCCTTTAGACCCCTTTCAAGAAAGTAGCCCAGCATTAACATGGTGGAGGTGCACTCTTTTCCAACTTGTGGGTGCATACACCTCATGATGGGTTTTTCCCTTGGGAACAGCAAATATCACATAAAACAAGAAGCTTGAGGGTCCACTCCAAATAAGCAATCCTTCCTAGGTTAGGGAATGGTACATTAGATAGTTAGCGAAAACAAACGATCTTTCCTAGGGTTAGCAAACGGTACATTCGAGAGTTAGCGAAAACAAACGATCTTTCCTAGGGTTAGCAAACGGTACATTCGAGAGTTAGCGAAAACAAACGATCTTTCCTAGGGTTAGCGACACTATGAAAACTGCTACATCTACAGAATGCGAGCAGCTGTTTGATAAAATACTTCTGTGTTGGCCTTTTATATCAAGATGTCCAGTATCCGGGAGGATTGTATATCAGAGGCGGACTAAAGTATTACACACAACTCTACTCTACACAAAACTATTTAGTTACGAGGCCTTGAGACTGCTGCGTCGTCCAAGGAGAATTCCCACCTTACAACAAAAAAAAAGGTTCTATGCCAGTTACCTGCCCCCAACCCAACACTGAGATTATATTTGCCAACTTCTAGTACCTGCATTACTAACCATATATGTAAGCGAATTAGGATATAGCCCAGTAAGGCTGTGCGCCTCCTCCATGCAATCACATTCAATCATGCGCGTGTGATAACTGACTCCAGAAATAATTGGACTTGCCACGTTTCCATCTGTCGGCCTCCTCTGACACATTGCTCAAGTTTATAAAAAGCTCATTGAGGCAGAGGAAAAAAGCAGATAAGTTAGCCAGAATGTAATAATAGGAACTTATCATGAAATATCTGGTTACAAATGATGTAGGAAACTGGTATAAATACAAAGCTTAGGGTTGCGGGAGATAACATAAGTCACCAGTGTTATTGCTTTAAGGGTGATTTTTAAAGGATTGTAAAAATCTAATAATTTGTTATTATTTTATTAACTGCATCCATCTGACTTATAGCGTGTCAATAGGCCAGTAACATCCGGAGTAGGGTTACAGCGATAATAGTAGTATATTTCGCGGGTATAGCTATTATGCTGTGGCCTGGTAATATAGGATGATAGTAATGGAGCTTGAATAAAGTACTGTATGTCCATCATATCCGACCTCTAAATATAATGAATGATATTATTCCATCAGGGAAAAAAAACCAGTAACTCCCTTACAAGGCTACACACGTATTCAATTAACGAATGCATAATGGTAACTATTGCTACCTTATTTCATAAGTTATGCTGGAAAAGCCTGGATTGGTTAGACCTATTATTTCCAAGATTGACTGGAGTGGAAGCCTTGACAAGTCCTGTGTTCAATTTGATTTGCTTACTTTTCTTATTGTGGCCATTCAATGTGTCTAAATATGTTTGTACTTACATTAGTAGTATTTGAGGTTGACTAGAGAGAATTTATCTATCTAGTTAAACCTTTTTAACCTACTTCATGAGCATACTACACAACATTAGGCTTCAGAGGAAAGGCCAATCAAAGCGCCCTCTCCTGAAACTAACCAATGTTACTTGCCATTACACATCTATATGGAAGAAGTTTTTTTTAAAAAAAACAACTTTATAAAACACCTCTATCTTTTATGCAAATCAATCCTTAGTAATTAAATCCTACATGAAGTATGGAGTATGGGGCCACATGTGAAAGGTGAGAGACTAACAGTTTGAAAAGGAAGAATAACAGAGGAGGAAGTCCTAGAATTGTACGATTCCATTGACATGGTTGGATTTGGTAAGTATGTACTGTTCAAGTTCTATCTTTTTAAAGTTTCAATGTCATTTTTAAAGCTAGTCAATACTAAATTATTTTGGCTTAATGGTTTTAAGTGTTGTTTATCCATTTACATGAGTCATATTTTTACATAAATACAATAAGTGGATTCAGCTTGTAAGAGTAGGTCAAGTCCACACACTTAATTTTGTTATTGCGCATTGTGAGGACCTAACGTCGGACTTTGCAGTTAAGTCCATGAGTTCACACTTATCTAGTACATCAGTATTCCTCTTCGACTACGTTGTTCTTTTATTCACAATTTTAAGTGCTGAAATCCAGCTGGGGCATAACGGTTGGATTACTGGGGCTTAATCAAAAATTCCACCTCATTCACCAATTAGCATGTATATTCTGAACCTTCTCCTCCCTTAAGACATTAAAAAACAAATTATTTTGACTGGGAGGTCATTTGAGTAGTTGGCATGTATAGTACTTGTAAATACCAAAGTGTTTAAATGCTCAGAGCCAGACCTTCCTTCTGCAAAATTGAATTGATTTGCTAATCACCATTCGCTACTCTGAATGGAGAAAGCAGATTCAATGGAGGGGATAACTATCAGAAAGAGAAGCAAAAAAAACAAAAAAAACTTAAAGATGCTCAAATGGCATCTTCTTGGACATGAATGCCTCTAGAAATTATTTATTTAGCTTGTAGAATGAAACCCCTGATTCAGTCGTTCGTTTCTTTGCAGCAAACTATTATTATATGAAGGTGGGACTAAATGCTGTTGTGTAATTATTTGGCTTTTTGAAAAATATCCAAAAGCACTTTAAAAAACCCCCGGCAGCTAAAAATTTCACATTATAGTTCTAAGAAACGCTTAAAGGCGCAGTAAATCAACTAGTCGGAAGTGGTAGTACAGCGGACATTATGGTCGTCTCAAATAATCATTTATTTATGAGCCCTTTTTCACCTGTCTACGGTACATTTTATTATTTATTAGTTGTATCTCAAGCAGCGTCTGGATCTTATTATTCTGCGCTTATTTTATTAATCGGGCGGGGGGGGGTTGCATTATTTTGTCTTTTTCCAGCGTTTATTCTGGCAAGAACAAATGAAAGTAAAAGAATACAATTCTTTTCAAGGTGCTGACAATTCAACTTCAACCTGCACGATGAACGATGTTGAATAAGAAAGGAAAGTTATAAGAACAGAAAGTAGGCGGCATCAAGGCTAAATATTGAGAGATTGTAATTGCATAAACACAGGAGGGATCATTTCATATTGAAGATATAAAATTTAAACTATTTCTTTAAAAGAAAGTATGGACAGGCATCTCAGGTAGGTTTGTTTGTATTGTCTAAGAGACAAAGGACCCAAAAACAACTTGGAAAGTGTGTATTACCCTTACAATTAGTTGGATGTAATCGCGTCATTTATATATATATAAATATCTATATAGATAGATGAAATATAGCCAATAAATATCTCTCTAGTCAAAGAAGCACCTGACCTCACGCAGATATCCATCTCAGTCCCCTACCCCAGTGAGTTAAATATGTGTACATTCAGACTCACTTTACAGTTAAGTTTTGATTTAAAGATTTGAGAGGAAAGCAGACATAGAGAAGGACTTTGCCACTAACTGAGAACAGGGTTTGTCCGCAAAAGGCTCAGTAATGCTGAGTCTAGCACATTAGGTATTGCAAGTTTTTGCACCAATTTGAGCTGGTGCCTTTCACTCTTTGATTCTGTGACAGCCCATGAACACTTTAGAGAGGGATAACATGGACTTGAAAAGCTTACCCTTCTATTTTGCTTATAGTTTATAGCTCTGCAGAGCCTGATTCCCCTATAGAGGTAATCAACAAATTAATATATGATAGATATAAAACATAAAAAGATAATCAATGCCAACATATCCTGGGCCCCCAATACATATCAATTACTATCTGCACACACTCAGCATACACTATAAACAAAGGGGTTTAGTAATTACATTATCACTAGTGATCACATGAATGAAAAAATTCCACCCAACTCACAATATACCCCAGTTAATCCACACATATCACTTATACTGATCATTTTATTATTGTATTTATTATAACTGTATATTGAATGCGGTCTGCCATGTATACTCTCATTTTTTTATTTAATGTATCCACTTTATACGGAAAAAACCAACAAGAAAATGTCATAGTCTGGTGTAGTTCAGATAGAAAATCATATCGTAGCACTCCCTCAGATGAAAGATGTACTCACTTTCTGTAAAAACTACAGACTGAACTACTGAAGTTACATTAGATGAATTATGGTGCAGTAAGTTGCGTATGTTAAAATTAATACAGAACAAGATCAAAAAGATACACAGGGTGATTTTGACATTCCACACCCTGTTTTTTTTCTAGACAAATTCCCTTTACCTTTATTCTAATTTCCAATTTCAATATGTAAATGTTGAAAACTCTGGTTATCTTGCAGAACTGCACAGAAGGCTTCTGGTGATATCTTCACTCCACAGATTTCTTCTAACGACATTTTACTTACAATAGTCAATAAAACAAGGATGGGTAGAAATGAGCAATATTTATGTTCTTCTTTTCAAAGAAAAGCAGTCGGTGCTCTGATCAAAATGTTAAACACAAACTATTAGACTGTGCAAATCTGACAATAATCTTAAAAATCCCTGTAATCTATCTTGGGTTTTTCTAATTGTGCATGGATTGTGTACAAAGTTACACAAACCTTGGCCTGTGAGTTTCTGTAGGTTTTTGTTGTTTGACACGCAAGTTGAAAAAAAAATAACTTGCAAATGCAACATTAAAATCAAAAGAGGGAGACAATGCCTGTGTGCTGCCTAGCTTTGATCAGCCAACATAATGTGGAGTGGCAAAGATGAAGCATGATGCGCAGTTACTTATTGAGCTTTTGCCAACAGCCCCCAATGGCTGACACAATCTGTAAAAAATAAGTAAATCCATTTTGCACACTACAGACACATTCCTTGGCACAGTGCGAAAAAGGGATTGAGATTCATTTTGTTTGGAGCAGAAGAATTGTTCTAGGATGGCAAAATGAAAAGACAATGGCAGAAACGACTGGCAAATGCATATTTAATGGACCCTGTTTACTTAAAATCATTGGCATAAGCTCTTTTCTATAACTGTGTGGGGACCCAAACAAAGTTCTTTATTTTGTTGTCTTCTTCATTGCAAGATAAATAACTGTTAGGCAAGTGATTGATTGATTAGCCTTGGAAATAATAAACAGTGTTGCTGTGATATTAATCTAGCCCCGTATGGATCTAATTGGACATTTCACATTATCTGCCATTCTTCACTTGCTTTTTTTCATCGGACCATATCACTCATTTAAATAAACAGTTTCCCCTTTCCTGAATCGGAACCTCATCTGCAAGAACAAGATAAGAAGGATATACAAAGTGATGAGCGAATTAGAGGGGAATTTGCTTCTGTTTGGCTTTTAAACGGACTTTGCTTTGCGATTGTAACCACATATCATCAAATTCACAAAAAAACACCCCACAAGTGATCCAAGTAATGTGTAAAATGGGTTGGCAACCACCCACAGCTTTCTAGGCTGTAAAGATTATTTTATGACTTGTCCTAGAAAATGATACAGTCAAGTAGTAGGGGGACTATGGGGAGTAACATGGAGATGTCCAAAAAAGCAGCAAAGATTATGCACAGATGCCCTGCCCATCCTTTAGCAAAGGTTGTTTCAGGAGGGCACAGGTGGCAGGGGGTTGAAAAAATTTAAGTAAATTCTTCCCTCTTAGTCAGGTACTTAAACGATGACAACAAGGTAGATAAGGCACTGTATAAGTTAATCTACGCTATGCTCAACATCCCAAGACACAATAGCGACTATAGAGCCTTGCAATATCATAACTTCGCTGCTTTGCAGAAAAAGTTGAAGGAACAAGATAGGGAAAAGGGCTCAAATGTCAATAAGGCCTCTGATGTTAATTTTCACTGAACTTTTATAAAATTACTTTAAATCGATCTGCATCCTTCTACCCATGCCAAGCAGCCAATGAAGATAACGTGAAGGTCAGAAATCTGAGAAGCAACTGGCCCTCTTCTCCAGGCGCGGCTGAAATTACTCAGGGGACGCAGTCACTCTTTCTTCTTTCCATAGAGTCGTACCTCGCTCATGCCAGCCGGTAGTCAGCGTAGGAGTAGTGTTGACTTTCTCAGATTTTAGTTCCTGTCAAAATTTTCATTGCTGCGTCACAGTAAGAAGATCTTAAAAGATATGGATATAAAGGTAAGACAAAAGCGAGCTTTCCTAGAACTCCATGAAAAACATGTTTTCTCGCAATTTACATTCAATGCCAGTATTTGACCCCACTATGGATGCTGGCAAAGGAGCGCCATTATATTCTACTAACTGTACCTTCGGCTCTCCTAGGATGCACACACGTAACAAAAATAGGTGGAATACTCTATCTACTATTGTAAACATGGCCAAGCACTAGCCCACAAGGATGCTGAGGTGGTTGTCATAACATTTAAAGAGGACAACAATACCCATTGGCCCACCCGATCTCATTACAGTTTATTACAAAAATGTGAAGTTGACCTTCCCATTCACAAGCGCTCTGGTGCTCCACACCCTTTCAGTGAGGGCCAGTGAGAGCTAACTTCCAACTAAAGATTTCAAGTGATTATGGTAAAAACCCGGGAGTTGATGGCCTATCAGTTTAAGTCTCAATTAGTGAGTATCCTTAAAGGATGAGAGTCTGCTAGGAGTCAGAGGCGGTATTGTGCTTTACAGATTGCAAAAAATTCTGTTGTACACATAGACCGCAGCATGTCCCTTATTTAGCCTCTTTTCAGAGCCAAACCTGGCAAGGAGCTTTTATTACATAGGACTATTATACTACTAGACCAAGATGTTGTTTTGCCACATATTGAGGCAAGTGGACAAAATCCCATATATCTCTCAAAATATATACTGGCAAATGAACTGATATGGGGAATTTTTCAAAAAAATTAACATGTCTATTAGTTAATAAACTCCACAAATGTTTTAGGAGCACTGGGGATATGGTTGGACGGCAGGGTTCACAATGGCCAGGGATATCACGCTGTCCATCAGGAGATTGTGTCTAAATATACGATTCTAAACCATAACATATGGGCGTTCTGCCAAAAAGCTGTACACAGTACCCTTTTCACATGTCAGCAACGAAAGAATGCTCATAAAATGTAACTAAATGGTCGTTTCTAGCAGACTTAATGGTTTTAATTCAACAGCTAGAGACTTGAAGATTGAATCACAAATCTTCACCACCAATAACGTATGATTTTGTGAGTGTAGAAAATAAGCTGAGTCCCTTGATAATAATGCTTTATCCTACGTTTATATCTATATAGTATATGGTGCACAAGGCTGTTGCTTATGTTTTGTCTGTGGCGGTCACAAGCCAATCATCCCGTGTGAGATTCACACATAACATTGAATAATTCTGGTAGTCCAGTAGTTTATATCTACACCACGGTATTGCTGAGCCACTGTCATGCTTAGGGCCAGTTTGCTCAGTGCGCTAATCGACAAAGAGCCACACTAAAAAAACATTGTTTCAAAAGATAATAGACTAATCTCAATACTAGTTCATCTGGGAACTCTGATTGGACTCTTTGAGCTATATGATATAAGCAGTGTAAACCTATCAGCTTTCTTTCTATTAAGGGTGACCCAATAGGATTTTTGTGCTTATCGGCAAAAATTCTCGCTGAATTTATAAGTAGCCAAAATCAATGACAATTGTGAGTTCCATGTAGTTACTGTAGTCTCAGACACTAAACCTGAAAATTAATGTGCTTATAGGTGATTATAAACAACATTACTGTCATGTTTATATATGTTGTATTCATTAGATTCAACTGAATGAGTGTGTTATATAATGAATGTCAACGAAAACTAAACTTTCAAATCCATTGATCTAATTGTAATACAACAGAATATATCATGACCTGATGAATGCAGAAACCTTCACAAGCATTTACGACGTAGTTATAAACAGACACATTACTGTAGAATATTCATATAAAACACATTACTGCGATACTATGTTAATAAAACAACATTTAGCTGTAGTAATAATATATCAACTGATTTTGCTATACCCATACGGTGGTCTATAATAATAAACACATTAGGTGGTGATATACTTATAATTATAATAAAACCCATAGTCTGTAGTTACAATAAATAAAAACATTACTGTCAAGTTATAGATAATAAAACACATTACTTGTAGTTATAATAGGCACTTACTGAATTAACATGTACTCGTAGATTAGCCATACCGTAGTAATAATCACATTGCGTAGTTATAATTACTCAGTTATAAAACATATTAACTGTAGTGAATCAATCATATTAAACCATACTGGTAGTTATAATAATAAAACATTTATTATAGTATGTAAAACATTACTGTAGTTATGACAACAAACATTACTGTAGTTAGAATACAACACTACGTAGTAGTTATGAATAAAACACATAACTGTAGTTATAATTATAAAACACAACACATTATGTAGTATGATAATTAAAAAGACATGTAATGTAGTAGATTGAATAAAGCATTCACTGTAGTTATAACAACAAACAATTATTGTAGTTAGAATACACCAAACATTACTGTAATTCTGATAAATAAACCTACTACAGGGTTTATAATATCAAACACGATTGTTAATCATGTTACGAAAAAGACATATAGTAAATATGCATAACAAACATACAGTACCGTAGTATATGATAATAAAACATACTGTGTTAATAAAAAAACACCTTACTCTAGTTATAATAAACACATTACTGATAGTTTATAGATAAACAACATTAGGTATTATAACAATAAACACATACTGAAGTTTAATAATAAAAAATTACTTTAGTCATGTTATTATAATAAAACACATTGTTGTAGTATTTGGTAATAACACACATTACTGTAGTTATAATAAGACACATTACTGTTAGTTAGAATAATAAAGAACACATCTACTGTAGTTAATAAGCAATTACTGTAAGTTCTAAAATAAAACATTACTGAGATGAAAATTACTGGTTTATGATAATAAACACATTACTTAGTTACATAATAGGACACATTATTGTAGTTTATACATACACTTCTGTAGTAATAATAAAAATTCATAGTACCATGTAGTTAATTAACTCTAGTATGATAAACATTAATGATATATGGATAAAGAACATTACTGTGTATAGTGATAAACATATAACTGTAAGTTACGATAATTAAACACCATATCCCTGCAGTTAATAATAAACACATAACTTAAACTATGCTAAGCAAACAACATTACTGTTGTTTATAATTAAAACACCATTACTATTATAATAAAACAAACAAATTACTGAATTATAAATACAACCATTACTTTAACTATGATAATAAATACACACTAACTGAGTTATAATGATAACAACACCATTACTGCAGTTATAATAAAAAAACACCTTAACTAGTTAAGATAATATAAAACACATTACTGTAGTTATGATATAAACACATTACTTTAGTTATAACAACAATTACTATAGTTAGAAGATAACAAGCTTACTGAGTTATGATAATACAATTATCGATACTGATTAAATTACTGTAGTTATGCATAATATAAACACATTACTGTATGTTGATGATAATAAACCGATTACTGAACTTGATAATAACATATTACTGTAACTATGATAATCAACTATTACTGTAGTACTAGCTATAAAAAACCATTTACTGTAGTTAATATAAAAAACACATACATGTAGTTTATGATATAAAACATTACGGTTTTAACTAACATATTATGTATTTCCATAAAATAAAACACATTACTGTAGGTTATGATATAAAACACATTACCGTAGTAATAAGAATAAACACATTACTGTAGTTATGATAAACACATTCCTGTAGTTATAATAATAAACCATACCTAGTTATGATAAACACATTACTGTAGTTATAATAAAACACATTTTCTGTAGTTATAATACAATAACAATTACTGTAGATTTTGATAGTACACATTATGTAGTTCATATATCAATCCCTCTTAGCTCTCTAAAACTTTCGTATATAAACACTTACTTCACTATGATATAGAACTTCTGTTTATTATAATAAACACATATCGGTAGTTATGCATAAATTACGAAATACAACTATACTGTGAGTTAATTAATTATGAGTTAGATAACTATACATTTACGTAGTTAGAATATCCATACTTCGTTATATGATATAAATATATACACTGGTAGTTATAATGATATACACACACATTACTGTAATTTGAATAATAACACATTACTGTAGTTATGATAATAATACAGTATCCTGTAGTTATGAAATAAACACCATTACTGTAGTTATATGCATTAAATAAACACATTACTTGTAAACTATGCATAAGAAACACCGTAGTTTAATAAACTTTAACAATGATAATAAACACCACATACGTAGTTATAATAAAAACACATTATAGTCTATATGATGATAAACACTTACTGTAGTTATATAAAACACATTACTGTAGATATAATGATAAAACACATTACTGTAGTTATAATAAAATAATAAACAGATTACTGAGTATGATAACTAAACACCATTACTGTAGTTAACATAAACATACAGTAGTTATTGATAATTAAACGCATACTTAGTTATGATACAACACATTATTGTAGTTAATAATAATAAGCACTTTACTCTAGTTATGATAACAACACAATTACTGTGTGTTATAAGTAATAAACACTTACTGTGTTTGATATAAAACCACATTACTGTAGTTATGATGATAAAAAACATACTGTAGTTAAATAAAATAATAAAACACATTAACTGTTAGTTTATAATAAACACATTACTGTAGATATAATGATAAAACTTATGTAGCTATAATAAATAATAACAATTACTGTAGTTATTAATAAACACATTACTGTAGTTGATAATAAACACATTACTGTAGTTGATAAACCATATTGTAGTTAAATAATAAGCCTAGTTATGATAAACACATTACTGTAGTTATGATAATAAACACATTACTGTAGTTATGATAATAAAAGATTACTGTAGTTATGATAAACACATTATTGTAGTATAATATAAGCACTTTTACTCTAGTAGATAAACACATTACTGTAGTTATAATAATAAACACATTACTGTAGTTGAGTTAATAAACAATTTCTGGTTAGAGAAATAACAAATTACAGTAGTATATAAAACAACATTACCTGTAGTATAATGAAAATAATAACACATTACTGTAGTATATAAAACACATTACTGTAGATGATGAAATAAAGACATTACTGTAGTTATGATAAACACATTATTGTAGTTATAATAATAAGCACTTTAGTTTATGATAAACACATTACTGTAGTTATGATAATAAACGCATTACTGTAGTAATGATAAACGCATTACTGTAGTTATGATAAACACATTATTGTAGTTATAATAATAAGCACTTTAGTTATGATAAACACATTACTGTAGTTATGATAACAAAGACATTACTGTAGTTATGATAGTAAAGACATTACTGTAGTTTGATTAATAAAACACATTACTGTAGTTAGATATAAACACACTTACTGAGTATAATAATAAACACAACTATATTAGGATGAAACACATTATACTGTAGTTATAAAAACACCTACGTAGATATATGATAAACACATTTACTGTAGTCTAATAAAAATAATAAACATATTACTGTAGTTATGATAAGTAAACACATACTGTAGTTATGATAATAAACGCATTACATGTCAGTTATGATAAACACATATTGTAGTTATAATAATAAGCACTTCTAGTTATGATAAACAATTACTGTAGTTGTGATAATAAAACCACAGTACTGGTAGTTATGTTAATAAACACATTACTGTAGTTATAATAATATAACACATAACTGTAGTATGGTTAATAAACACATTACTGTAGGTATGGTAATAAAGACATTATGTAGTTTGATAAAAAGAAAACAAAAAACACAGTTACTGTAGTTATGATAATAAACACATACTGTAGTATAATAAAACAATAACATATTACTGTAGTTATGATAATAAACACATATCTGTAGTATGAAATAAGCTTACTGTTGTATGATAAACACATTATGTAGTTATAATATAGCAGTGACTCTAGTATGATAATAAAACAATTACTGTAGTTATGATAAGTAAAACACATACTGTAGTTATGATAATAAACACATACTGAGTTATGATAATAAAACATTACTGTAGTTATAATAATAAACACATTACGTAGTATGATGATAAACACATACTGTGTTAGTAAACACATACTGGGATAAATGATAAACACATTACTGTAGTTATAATAAAATAAACGATATGCGTAGTTATGATAAAAACACATTACTGTAGTTTGATAAGAAAACACATTACTGTAGTTATGATGATAAACACATTACTGTATATTATAATAAACACATTCTGTAGATATATGATAAAACATTACTGTAGTTATAAAAAAAAATATATAATAGTTATGAATCAACACTATGTAGTATGATAATAAACACATTAGTAGTTATGATAATAAACACACTACTGTAGTATGATAAAAACACACTACGAGTTTGATATTAAACCACATACATGTAGTTATGGGAATAAACACATATGTAGTTATGATAATAAACACACTACTGTAGTTATGATAATAAAACACATTACTGTAGTTATGATAATAAACACATACTGTAGTTAGATAATAAAACACATTCGCTGTAGATATGTTAATAAAGGAAATTACGTAGTTATGGTAATAAAGACACTGTAGTTATGATAATAATAACATATATGTAGTATTGATAATAAACACATTACTGATATAAACCACTTACTGTAGTTCTGGTAATAAGACATACTGTAGTTATGATAATAAAACATTTACTGTAGTTATGATAATAAACACATTACTGTAGTTATGATAATTAAAGACATTACTCTAAGTATGATAATAAAGACATACTCATAGTTATGATAATAAAGAGAATTACTGTAGTTATGAGTAAGAAAACAATATGCAGTTATGATAATAACACACAACTACTGACAGTATGGAATAAAGACATTACTGCAGTTATGGTAATAAACACCATTACGTAGTTCTATGTAAATGGCTATAAGCAGTTATCGTATAGTATAAGACATACTGTAGTTATGGTAATAACACAGTACTGTAGTTATTGTAATAAAACATTTACTATAGTATAAGATAATAAACACAAGA
Source organism: Hymenochirus boettgeri (assembly GCA_019447015.1). Classification (NCBI taxonomy): domain Eukaryota; kingdom Metazoa; phylum Chordata; class Amphibia; order Anura; family Pipidae; genus Hymenochirus; species Hymenochirus boettgeri. The sequence goes on along the minus strand of CM033470.1, from coordinate 307,104,767 downwards.
CTGTAGTTATGGTAATATAAACACATACTGTAGTTATGGTAAATAAACACATTACTGTAGTTTATGATAATAAACACATTACTGTTAGTTATGATAATAAACACCATTACTTAGTTATAATAAAAACACATAGACTATAGTTATGATGATAAACACAATACTGGTAGTTATATGAAACACATTATACTGTAGATATAATGATAACAAAACATTACTGTAGTTATAATAAACTAATAAAACATATTACGTGTGATGATTAACTTATAGTATAAGTAAAAAACACCTTACTGTTAGTAAAATTAATGTTATGATAATAAACGCATCTGTAGTTATGATAAATACATATTGTGTATAATAATAAGCACTTTGTATGATAAACACAACGTTAGTTATGTTAGACTTGGTAGTTATGATTAATAAAGACATTACGTAGTTATGATAATAAACAATTACTGTAGTTTGATATATAAACACAGTACTGTAGTTAGATAAGTAAACACATTACTGTGTTCTGGGGAATAAAACACGTGATGTAACTAAAGACATTACCGCCAGTTATGATAATAAACACATTACTGTAGTATGGTAATTAAGGGGGAATTACGCATTAAGATAACCATACTGTAGTTATGGAGTAAAACATATTACTGTAGATATGGTAATAAACACATTAGTGGTATGGATAATTAACACAGTACTGTAGTTATGGTTAATAAAATACGAGTAGGAACCAATACTGTAGTTATGGTAATAATAAGACATATGTGTTATGATAATAAACATCAATGTGTTATGGTAATAAAGGACATTCCTTAGTTAGGTAATAAAACATACTGTAGTTATGATACATAACCACATTACTGTAGTTATGGTAATAACAATTACGTCGACGTTATAATAAATAAACACCAATTACTGTAGTTATGGTAATAAGCATTAGTTAGTTACTCCGATAATAAACACATTACTCGTAGTTTTGGAATAAAAGACATTACTGTGCTGATGATAATTAAACACATTAACTGTAGTTCGATAATAAACACAATTAACTTGTTATAATAATAATAGTTAAATAGTTCTGATAAAATTACACATACTGTGATGCGGTTAACCACATACCCGTACGGATCGACACAAGAACAATACTGTGTTATGGTAATAAACCACAGTACTGTAGTTACCTTAAAGGGTTAGGGCCTCACAATGCGCTTTTAATCGCGGTCTGACTGCAATTTCGACCCAGTTTTGCTTTTAAAAGCGGTGAGCTCTTAATTGTGGCCACAGCCCTAAAATGGGAAATTACTCATAGGTTAAAACCAATCATTACCTCTCCTTTATCAGATAGTCACAACAGAGCAGAACGCTCTCCCGGCAGTCTAAAAGGAGTCCTCTCTAAAATGCATTTGACCTAACTGAAAAGTATGTATAATGAAGTTGCATTTTGATTGTAGCTGTGCAAGTCATGTCAAGTGTTATATGAACATTATTATAAAGTATCTATAAGTCATGTTGTCTTAAAGAGCAACTACTGACCATGCAGTGTCCATGCACATGAGCATCTTATAGCAGGTACTGTGGAATACCTGATGATGCAATAGCTTCCTTACCTGCCTTTATTTAATTAAACTGAAATCCCAAAACGTGATTTTGGCAGTGGAGATACCCTTTAAATACCCCCCAAATCCAGACTTTCACCTTGACCTGATGCTCCCACACTGAGGGCTAGGCCACACTAGCGCGTTTTTCCCGCGTCTTGCGCAGCGTTTCGCGCTCGACGATGCGCAGCGATTTTCGGTAAAAATGGGAAATCGCGGGAACGGCAAAATTCCCGCGATTTTCGATGGCAGCGATTGCGCGTCCGTTCGCGTTTTGGTAAAGCATGGCGTTTCACCATTTTGGTGCGTAACCACGTTTCCATAAACGACGAAATGGCAAAAACGCATGCGCAAAACGCAAACAACGCACAGCAAGAAAAGCGCACACAATCGCGTGCGATTAAGCCCGCGATTTGTGGCGATTCCTGTGCGTGTAGTGTGGCCTCAGCCTCAGTGATACCAACTTTAACAGTCAGGACCCAATCCTGCCTTCTGTTTTGGAAGTCAGTTACAAGTGTGTAGGAGCAAGGGCTCGCTCGGAACCGCTCTTCTTGGTTATGGACTGTCATCATCATGTGAAAACAAAAGGCAGGAGGAGGGATTTCCGGTCAGGGATCAGGTAATGTTAAAGGACAGTAGGTATAGCACCAGGTGAGGTAACTTTAACATGTCAGAAAAAGGGCTAGTTGTGGTCTAGACCTTAGAGGGATGGTAAGGCGTGGTTGTAGTGTCTATGGGCCCACCATTACACAGGAGATAGAACAGGACTAGTAATCAAGAACCAAATTCTAGTTTGGTGAAACTCAAAGAGGGCGGTTGTTAGGTAAATGGGGGGCTCTTGCAAAAGTGGGAACGTGGAGCCCCTGACATATTAATAACTTCAATAAGTCTCTCACTCAGATACAACAATCGTCAGTCACACCCAACACGCTCTCAAGTCCCACAGACAGGATACGACACGCTCTCAGTCCATGACAGGTCAGGCAGCAGCCATCTCAGGTCACACAGAGCACGCGTCGTCCCAGGCACGTCTCAGAAGGACACGCTCTCAGTCCACAGGCACGCTCTCAGTCACACAGGCACGATCTATGTCAGCACACGGCCGCTCTCAGTCACACAGGCACGCTCATCACCAGTCAGTCACAGGCACGCTCCGTAACACGCTGCAGTCCACAGGCACGGCTCTCAGTCACACAGGCACGCTCTCAGGCACAAAGGCGCACGCTCTCAGTCACACGGGGCACGTCCCACACGCAAACCTCTTCAGACACAACAGGCACGCTCTCAGTCACACAGGCACGTCTCAGGTCACAACGAAGCTCTCAGTCACACAGAAGCTCTCAAGTCACCACAGACACTCAGCTCCACAGGCACGGCCGCGTCACAACACACGCTCTGTCACACAGGGACACACTCTAGTCACACAGACACTCTGTCACACCAGACACACTCTCAGTCACACAGACATGCTCTCAGTCACAAACGCATCTGCAGTCACACAGAACTCAGTCACACAGAACCCACACTCATTGACACAGACCTACAGTCACACAGACACGCTCTCAGGTCACACAGAACACACTTCATCACACAGACACATCTCAGTCACAACTACACACTCAGGACACACTCAGTCCACAACACCTCTCAGACACGCACTCCACATCTCAGTCCACACACAATCCACCACATACACCAGTACAACAGACACTTCATTCACACAGACACACTTAGTACACACACACGACTCAGGGAACAGGACACTATCAGTCACACAGACACGCTCACGTCACACGAACACGCTCAGTCCACAAGCCGCTCAGGACACGACACACTATCAGTCCACACAGACACGCTCAGGCACACAGGAACGCTCACAGTCACACAGGAACGCTACAGTCACAACGAACACGCTTCAAGTCACACAGACACGCTCTCAAAGACATGCTTCAGTCAACATACACGCTCTCAGTCACACATACACGCTCTCAGTCACACAAGATGCGCTTTCAGTCACACAGACACACTCTCAGTCACACACATGCTCTCAGCTCACACAACGCTCTCAGTCACACAACGCTCTCAGTCACACAGACACTCTTAGTCACACAGACACGCTCAGTGACACAGGCACACTCTCAGTCACACAGACACTCTCTGGACACAGAACGCTCTCAGTCACCAGACCACACTCTCAGTCACACAGACACACTTAGTCACACAGACACTCTCAGTAACACAGACTTCTCAGTCACACAGATACCATTTACCAATGTTCCCAGACCATTTACCACATGTTCCCCAGACCATTTACCACGTGTCCCGACACATTACCACTGTTCCCAGACCATTTACCACGTGTTCTACCAGACCATTTAACCCATGTCCCCAGATCATTTACCACGTGTTCAGACATTTACCACATGTTCCCGGACCATTACCACATGTTCCTCAGACCATGTACCACGTGTTCCCAGACCATTTAAACGTGTTCCCCAGACATTAACCACATGTTCCCAGACATTTACACATGTTCCACAGACCATTTACACATGTTCCCCAGCACCATTTACCACATGTTCCCAGACATTTACCACATGTTCCCAGACATTTACCAAAGGTTCTCAGACATTTACCACATGTCCCCAGACCATTTACCACATGTTCCCCAGACATATTTAACACATGTTCCCAGACCATTACCACATGTTCCCCAGACCATTAACCAACGTGTTCCCAGACCATTTCCACATGTTCCCAGACATTACCACGTGTTCAAAGACCATTTGACACATGTTCCCCCACACCATTTACCACATGGTCCTCAGACCATTTACACATGTTCCAGATCATTTACCACGTGTTCCCAGACCATTACCACATTCCCAGACCATTACCACATGTTCCTAGACCATTACCACTGTTCCCAGAACACTTAACACATGTTCCCCAGACCATTAACCACATGTTCCCAGACCATTTATCACATGTTCCCCAGACCATTTACCACATGTTCCCCAGACCATTTACCACATGTTCCCAGACCATTTACCACATGTTCCCAGACCATTTACCACATGTTCCTCAGACCATTCCAAATGTTCACCAGACCATTACTTCCACATGTCCCCAGACCATTACCACTGTTCCCAGACATTACCACAGTTCCCCAGACCATTAACCACGTGTTCCAGACCATTTACCACATGTTCCCAGACCATTACCACGTGTTCAAAGACCATTTACCACATGTTCCCCAGACCATTTACCAAGTCTCAGACCATTTACCACATGTTCCCCAGACATTACCACATGTTCCCAGACCATGACACGTGTCAGACCATTTACCCCATGTTCCCAGACCATTTACCACGTGTTCAAAGACCATTTACAACATTCCCAGACCATTTACCACATTCCTCAGACCATTTACCACATGTTCCCCAGAACCATTTACCACATGTTCCCCGACCATTACCACATGGTACCAGACCATTGACCACGGTTCGACCATTACACGTTCCCAGACATTTACCAACTTCCCAGACCATTAACACGTGTTCAAAGACCATTTACCACATGTTTCCCCACACATTTACCAAGTTCCCCAGACCATTCCAGGTCCTTGACCATTTACAGTAATGTACAATTGCTATTATATCTTAATTATAGGTGGAATTTCAGATTTTTTTTACTTTCTTTTACTTTCTCTACTTGCAATCTAGCTTTAAAGGACATGTCCACCATCTTTACAACTTTTAATACAGTAGGGTAAGTCCCCGCCACCCCACCACACGATATTCGTACAGAAAAAAAGCTTCCCATCTCTACTTCAAGCACCTGCTCTCAGTCACACAGGCACGGCTCTCAGTCACACAGGCACGATCTCAGTCAACAAAGGCACGCTCTCAGTCACACAGGCACGCTCTCAGTCACACAGGCACGCTCTCAGTCACACAGGCACGCTCTCAGTCACACAGGCGGACGCTCCAGACAACAGGCACGCTCTCAGTCACACAGGCACGCTCTCAGTCACACAGGCACGCTCTCAGTCACACAGGCACGCTCTCAGTCACACAGAAGCTCTCAGTCACACAGAAGCTCTCAGTCACACAGACACTCAGTCACACAGACACGCTCTCAGTCACACAACGCTCTGTCACACAGACACACTCAGTCACACAGACATCATGTCAACACAGACACATCTCAGTCCAAGACGCTCTCAGTCACACAACGCTCTCAGTCACACAGACACTCAGTCACACAGACACATCATTGACACGGACACTCAGTCACACAGACACGCCTCAGTCAACAGACACACTCTCAGTCACACAGACACACTCTCAGTCACCACTACACACTCAGACACACTCAGTCACACAGACACACTCTCAGTCACTCAGTCACACAGACACACTCTCAGTCACACATACACACTCAGTCACACAGACACTCTTCATTCACACAGACACCACTTAGTCACACACACACTCTCAGTGACACAGACACTATCAGTCACACAGACACGCTCAGTCACACAGACACGCTCAGTGACACAGACACACTCAGTCACACGACACGCTCAGTCACACAGACACGCTCACAGTCACACAGACACGCTCACGTCACACAGACACGCTCACAGTCACACAGACACGCTCCCGTAAGACATGCTCTCAGTCACACATACACGCTCTCAGTCACACATACACGCTCAGTACTACATCATCACACAGATCACACTCTCAGTCACACACATGCTCTCAGTCCACAACGCTCTCAGTCACACAACGCTCTCAGTCACACAGACACTCTTAGTCACACAGACACTCTCAGTGACACAGGCACACTCTCAGTCACACAGACATCTCTGGACACAGAAACGCTCTCAGTCACACAGACACACTCTCAGTCACACAGAACACTTAGTCACACAGACCTCTCAGAACACAGACTCTCAGTCACACAGACATACGTTCAGCCATTACACATGTCCAGACCATTTACACAGTCCCCGACCATTTACACGTTTCCCAGATACACATTTCAGATCACTTTCCCAGACATTTCCACAGTTCCCACCATTTACCATTCTCGACCATACAGTTTCCCAGACTTACAATGTTCCCCACCATAACACACATGTTCCCAGACCATTTAACATGTTCCCAGACCATTCACAAATGTTCCCCAGACCATTTACCACATGTTCCCAGACATTACCACTGTTCCAGACTTACTTCCCAGACCATTTACCACATGTTCCTCAGACATTTACCACATGTCCCCAGACCATTTACCACATGTTCCAGACCTTTACCAAGTTCCCAGACCAACCACGTGTTCCCAGACCATTACCACATGTTCCCCGACCATTTACCACGTGTTCAAAGACCATTACAAGTTCCCCAGCCATTTACCAACATGTTCCTCAGACATACCCACATGTTCCCAGATCATTACCACGTGTTCCCAGACCATTTACCACATGTTCCCAGACCATTACCACATGGTCCTCAGACCATTTACCACGTGTTCCCAGACCCTTTAACACATGTTCCCCAGACCATTAACCAATGTTCCCAGACCATTTTATCACATGTTCCCCAGACATTTACCATGTTCCCCCAGACCATTTACCAATGTTCCCAGACCAGTTACCACATGTTCCAGACCATTTACCACATGTTCTCAGACCATTTACCAATGTTCCCCAGACCATTGACCACATGTTCCCCAGACCATTACCACATGTTCCCAGACCATTTACCACATGTTCCCCAGACCTTAACCACGTGTTCCCAGACATTTACCACATGTTCCCAGACCATTACCAGTGTTCAAGACCATTTCCACATTCCCAGCCATTACCCATGTTTCAGACATTTACCACATGTTCCCCAGACCATTTACCACTGTTCCCAAGACCATTTACCACGTTCCCGACCATTACGCATGTCCCAGACCATTTACCACGTGTTCAAAGACCATTACCACATGTTCCCCAGACCATTTACCACATGTTCCTCAGACCATTACCATGTTCCCAGAATTTACCACATGTTCCCCAGACATTTACCACATGTTCCCAGACCATTTACCACGTGTTCCCAGACCATTAACCAGTGTTTCCAGACCATTTACCACATGTTCCCAGACCATTAACCACGTGTTCAAAGACCATTTACCACATGTTCCCACACCATTTACCACATGTTCCCAGCATCCAGATTCCAGGCTCGCTCACATTTACATAAGTCTCACAATGCTATCTATATCTTAATTATAGGGGAATTTTCAGATTTTTTTAACTTTTTTTTAACTTTCTCTACTTGCCAATCTAGCTTTAAAGGACATGTCCACCATCTTTTACAAACTTTTAATACAGTAGGGTAAGTCCGCCACCCCCAACCCGATATTCTTACAGAAAAAAAAGCTTCCCATCTCTACTTAAAGCACCTTGTTCTGGTCGTGTTTTGGTCCGGCTCCCCTGCCCGCCAGAACTACAAGCAGGGGGCTGGACCGGGAGCCACGGCTGTGATGGCTGAGAGGACAGCCAATCACAGCTGCGGCTGCCATCAATGAGAATGGCGGAGAGAACGAGGCGAGAGTAGAGAAGGGAAGCATTTTTTTGGTAATAATATAGCGGTTGGGGGTGGGGGACATGCCCTACAGCATATTAAAAGCATTTAACACTGCCGGAGAAGAAGCCAGGGAGGGATCGGGAGGGAGGGAGGGGGGAAGGCAGCATGTGATCCTCCCGGAGGCATCACAGAAGCAGAGAGCCTTTGGACAGGAAGAAAGCTCCACCTACAATTTCCTGGACTTTGAAGAGCCACCACAGGAGAACATAAGGAGCAGGGATGTAAGGTAAGGATTTTTTAAATTGTACAGTGGGGCCAGTGTTTGGGGGGTGGACATGCCCTTAGGCAAGTTGAGTCCTTTACTGTTCTCCACAAAACTAAGATGGTGTTTAGCCTTCTACCAGGTTTTTTTCTATTGACCCCTCAAAGGCCCAGTGAGTCTAAAAAAAATGTATTATTCTTGAGTCAAGCTATATTAACTTCTACCATTTGTAAGAATTTGTAAAAGAGTTTTTGGGACTTTCATGTCATTTTCAAACGAAAGACTGATAATTAGAGTTAATCATCATATTGTGATGATATCATCTGATAATTTTCACGCACCGCTTAGAATCATGGCGACGTAAAATGATCGCCTTCCTAAGTGGACATTTGATTTATGACAATTTCCTTCAATGGTAATTAGTTTCAGCAGCATTCTACTTCAAAGACGTTTCTCTGACAGACTTCTTGATGTTTAACTAAAAGAATCCCAAGTTTTCCGTTTGAAACCTTTTTCGCGGATTGGTTTGTATTTCTTTTTAAAGATCCCACTTATGTAGATCTAAGGAAAACGTTTAAAACATTGACAGTGAGATGTAACATGTCACGTTGAAACCCTTGTAAATAGATTTTAAAAAGAAACAGTAGCTTTCTTCAGGTGTGAAATGACTTCATCTGGCCCCTTAGAATTATTACTGCAATTGGAGGGTTTATTGACCAGGTCGTGGAAATCCAAGGTGACAATAACCTTATATTTTACAGTAGGGAGAGGAATTATTTCCCATGCTACAAGTTTCAGTGATCATTTGGCACTGATGTCATAAGCTATGCTATAAACTGATGACAGTTAAAAGTTCTTATCGTTTAAAAATGGTGATCTGATTGGTTGGTGAAAAATTAGCACCATTTTTAACAATAAGAACTTATTGAATCTCTTAAGGGCACGGCCACACTGCAACGCAAAACAAATCACACACGGAATCGATGCGATTTATGTGCGATTCATTGTGATTGCGCATGCGTTTAAAATGCGGAACGCAAATCGCAACGCACCTGAAAATGAGCGTTTTTTTCTGTGTGTTGCTGCATTTCAATGATCTGAAAAACCGCAAAGCACAAAAACGACGCAGTGCTAGCCTAGTTTGTTTTTTCTTGAAACAGGAGAGTCACATGTTGGATCGCAGAGGCTGAGGATTGAGTTTGTCAGCGGCTGACAAAAGTGTAATTTTGACAGCTAGCTTCTAATGTTAGTGACTCCACAGGAATGAGATGTTTTTTTAGCCATAGTTGTCCTTTAAAGGTCAAAATGTTGACCTTAATCTAATGTGTTGATTGCAAACGTCCAGGTTACATTGAACTAAAACAAACAATGCACATATTATAAAAGATGGAGGGTTGTTAGTTCGAGACCTTGGGAAATTTTTAAGATTTAAGTAGGTTCATGGTGGAAAATTAACTAAAGTTAATAATAACTTGAGTTCATATAATTTTTACAAATAATACGTACATAGGTCTGGGCTGGAAAAAATGAGAGATGGGATCCGGGTCCGCCTTGGACTTGTCCGATCCGGACGGCATCTTGAGTTTTGGGACTTCGGAGCCTGTTCAATAATTATCGAACGTTCGAAAATAGACTCTAATGATCGATAATACTTGAAAATGATTGGAAACTCGAAAGTAGTCTCTGGTCATATTTCGAGATTATCGAACATTCGAGTCTATTTTCGATAAATTAAATAGCCTTGAATATTCTATAATAACAGAGAAAATATTCCAGTTTTCTGATTTTGGGATTTTCCCAAGATCGGGAATCAGAAAACGGAAAGTAACTGGTGAGTTTCGGCCATCTCTAGAAAAAGATGATGATGTAATTCCATATTCAAAAAGGTAGTCATTCACAGCCTGGCAATTATAGACCTGTAAGTTTATCTTCAGTGGTGGGGAAAGTATGTTAAAGGAAGAGTTCACTCAGAATGTGAACTATTCCTTTCTGAATTAATTGAAGAATGGGAGGTAAAGGAGCTACTTCCAGTTTCAGTTTTACTATAGCGCGCCTATATTGATGCACGCTACAATAAACTGAAGGTTGAAGTGGTCGGGACCTGTCAGTGGAGACGGCAGTGGATTGTGCGCAAATTTCACTATCATTGGATGGGAGGTAAGGCTGAATTTATCAATTGATTACCAAATCATGGGAAGTACATACTGAAAAAGTAGGAATCTGCCTTCACCTAGTTTTAAATTTTACACGGTGTTCCCTTGCAATTAGAATGGCCCGAACCTTGCACCTAAACAGATTTCACGGATCCTCTGGAACTGGACTTGCGGATTTTGATTTTTTTTGTATTTTTCCAAACCACAGAACTTTTTTCGAAAATGTTGGAAAATTCCTAGAAATGTATTACATTTTAGATTCGGAAATTCGAAATTTTCTAAAATACTAGGCAGAATGTCAAAACAGGAAGAGCGTGAATTTCCAGTACTGGACATTGTTTTTTTTTTTTAAGAGTTTTTGGCATCCCCAAACCATTTCTTGAGCCATAGCTCCTTACCTCGTTCTTCAATTAATGTAGTTTAATTAATGCAGTTCATATCTGAGTGAACTATTTCTTTAAAGGAACTGTTAACTTAAAAAAATAAGTGTTGCCAATGTTTTCTATTATTCACAGGGAGGAGAACGCTTATTCCCACCTCCCTGTGAATAATAGTTTGCTCAGGGGACACAGCCGAAATTACCTACTGGCGTTCCACTGCTCCATCGATCTGACAGCCGTGCTGTCCTGCTCTCCTGATCGCGCACCTATCTTTTTGTATGGCGCGCATGGCCACAGATGGCGCGTGTCGGGAGACAGGGGCAACGCGGCTGTCAGATCAGAAGGAGCGAGTGGAGCGCCAGGTAAGGTAAGTTCAGCTGTATCCCCTGAGCAAACTATTATTCACAGGGAGTGTGAGAATAACGTTCTTACCTCCCTGTGAATAATAAAAACGATTGGCAAAAAAAAAGCGGAAATGTTGAAATTGCTGTCATCGTGACTGCTGAATGGCTGGCATTTTGCAACTGTAAATAATAAGGAATAGGCTGGCAATCTATGAGACTGTGAATAGGCTGGCACTGGTGACTAGTGAATAGGTTAGCACTGTGAAACTAGTGAATAGACTGGCACTGTGAGACTGTGAATAGGCTGGCAACTGCAGACTGGTGAAATGCTGGCACGTGTGGACTAGTGAAGAGGATAGCACTGTGAAGCTAGTGAATAGACTGGCTGTGAGACTGGTGAATAGGCTGGAAATCTGCGAGACTGGTGAATATGCTGGCACTGTGTGACTAGTGAATAGGATAGCACTGTGAAGCTAGTGAATAGACTGGCACTGTGAGACTGGTGAATAGGCTGGAAATCTGCGAGACTGGTGAATATGCTGGCACTTGTGGACTAGTGATAGAATAGGATAGCACTGTGAAGCTAGAATAGACTGGCACTGTGAGAATGGTCAATAGAGATGGCCAAACTTTCGAAAGTTCGGTCCGTTTTCAAATGGGAGTCAAATAGTTCTAAAAGTTCGATGAAATACAATTAAAATATTAATGGTAACTTAATGTATAAATGGCTGTGGGACCTGGGAAATGGTCTGGGGGGAACACGTTTGAATATCCAGGACATTCGAAATCAATTTTACTCTCACTCGCACTATTTTCGAGCTCTCGCGTTCAAACATTGTGTCTAGGTATCATGGGCATTTTACTCGCGGATTCGATGCTCGCGCATAGGTTTAAGGACACTTTACTCGCGGATTCGATGCTCGCGTATAGGTATAATAGGCATTTTACTCAGATATTCGATTTCCTCGAACGGTCGAACATTCGATAATTAGCTTAAGTCCGGGAAAAAAATTAAATCCGGGTCTGGGATAGTGAAAAGTACGAATCGTTCGAACTCAATAGTTCGGCTGAACTCGGGGGTCAAGTTCGAGTTCTAGTCCATCTCTATGTGAATAGGTTGGCAATATATGAGAATGGTGAATAGGCTGGCACTGTGTGAGACTAGAGAGAGATTTATAGACATAAACAGACAGAAAGATATGGATATGAGATATGGTGAGAGACAGACAGACATATATAATACGAGAGAATAGATACATAGACAAACAGATATAGAGACACAAAAACAGATAGTGAGAGACAGATGACTAAACCCACTGTAACAGGCAAATCAAAAACAAGGGTACAGCAAACTGGATATTCATGATACTGGTACAACAAACGGAATGTCACGGGACTGGTACAGCAACCTGGGAATTTCATGGACTGAAACATAAACTGTGAATGTTATGGGACTGGGTCAGCAACCTGGGAATTTCATGGGAGAACATCAAACTGTCAATGTTACGGGACTGGTACAGCATCCTGGGAATTTCATGGGACTGAAACATCAAACTGTGAATGTTATGGGACTGGTACAGCAACCTGGGAATTTCATGGGACTGAAACATCAAACTGTGAATGTTATGGGACTGGTACAGCATCCTGGGAATTTCATGGGACTGAAACATCAAACTGTGAATGTTATGGGACTGGTACAGCAACCTGTGAATTTCATGGGACAAACATCAAACTGTGAATGTTAGGGACTGGTACAGATCCGGGAATTCATGGGACGAAACATCAAACTGTGAAGTTATGGGGCTTGTACAGCAACCTGGGAATTTCAGGGACTGAAACATCAAATGTAATGTTACGGACTGGTACAGATCCTGGGAATTTCATGGACTGAAAACATCAAACTGTGATGTTATGGGACTGTACAGCAACCTGGGAATTTCATGGGACTGAAACATCAACTGTGAATGTTATGGATGGTACAGCAACCTGGGAATTTCATGGGACTGACACATCAAACTGTCAATGTTACGGGACTGGTACAGCATCCTGGAATTCATGGGACTGAAACAATCAAACTGTGAATGTTATGGACTGTACAGCACCTGGGAATTTCATGGGACTGAAACATCAAACTGTGAATGTTATGGGACTGGTAACAGCATCCTGGGAATTTCAGTGGACTGAAACATCAAACTGTGGATGTTATGGATGGTAACGCAACCTGTTGAATTTCATGGGACAAACAGTCAAACTGTGAATGTTATGGGACTGGTACAGCATCCTGGGAATTTCATGGGACTGAAACATCAAACTGTGAAAGTTATGGGACTGGTACAGCAACCTGGGAATTTCATGGGACTGAAACATCAAACTGTGAATGTTACGGGACTGGTACAGCATCCTGGGAATTTCATGGGACTAGTAGAGAAAACTGGGAAAACTGAGAACCCCCCCATACTCTGCCCCCCCATATAAAACAACATGCTGTCTTATTATAAATGAGGAAAACAACATATACACACTGACATCTTATTTTTTTAAAAAACAAATGTATTGCCTTGTAATTGTCCCTTTTACTATCCAGTCACCATCAGTTTAGTTCCCTAAGGCCCCAGCATGTCCCCCATTATATTGAGCCATATACTGTAATTAGTAAAAACTGTAATTAAACTGTAATTAGTAAAATACTCCAACCCTGTGAGCCTTTGGCCACCAGCAACATAAAAAAGCAGAGCTTACGTATTCATGGCTTTCCGTTCTTTCTTGGGAGGCAATCTCAGACTCTAGGCAGTAAGCACGCTGACAGGGTCTGGGGGGACTGCAGCATGTGTGTGTTATCGTGCTGAACTATCAATGAGATTTAATACAGCAAAGCACCAATCTCCTGCACTGCACAGGCCCCAACCAAGCCCCTTACGTCAGACCTGGTCCTTAAGTAAAAATTGGATTGGTCCGGGGCACTTTTTAAAAGTAGGTGGCATCTTAACATTCGGGTCACTGAAGGGCCCACTGAGACAGGGGCCTACCGGGGATTTCCCCGGTACCCCGGCAGGCCAGTCCAACCCTGCTGGTGAAAACCTGGTCACACTTAGACCCTGTGCCCCAGTGCCCCAGGTAAACCCTCACACTGGTTCTGCAATGTTTGTAAAATTAGTGGCAAGTTTTCCCTAACACCCAGTCCAATATCCAACAGCCTTCCAATCAGCTTTCCAGCCCGTCCATAAATCAAGCCCTTTTCTAGATTTTTGGATTAAAATATTTAGGTGGAAGCTGCTATACAGTTTCACCAAGACAATACCTGTCAAGAGTTTTCTTGTTTTTTTTTATAAACATTTGCCCACTGATACAGGTTCCCATTGCCATTATCTAGCTTTTAATGTCAGTTCTACATTTGTATTTTAAAATTCCTTTGTCTCTAATAGTTTCTTAGCAAACTTGCAATCCAAACTCAGAAGAATTTTTTCCACTTCTAATAACTTTGAGAACCTTTATACGGTACATCTAAAAACGTGGCACTCGTCAAAGTCAATGAAAACCAATATACAGATAAGCGTTCAAATCTTGTTTACTGATTTATTGACACAAAATCCCCCATTGCAGTAAAATGGTTACAATACTAACAGCCAATAAAGTTAATAAACCAAATCAACTTTCCATTTTCCAGTTTAATGCACTATAGGAACAGAAACACTGGAGACTTTTTTCATTCCAACTATCCACGTAACTGCGCAGTGGTTTAAACACTCATGATCCTTTGGCCTTAGAAGGTTTTTTAATGTCATTAAAAAAAAAGGCAGTAGCAATGTGTGGTTACTTGAGCTTGTCTTAAAAAAAACTTCCCATTTGTAAAAGTCAAAACTCCACTATTTTTGACCTTTGCTAAACACCCCATTCATTTTCCAGCTGTCAAAAACAATTCTTGTCGATTTTGTAAATGGTCTAAACTCTTCATTCTTATAACTACCCGGCTGTGTTAGACGTAAGGAATGTGCGACCGTATCAAAGAGTTCAACTAAACCAATAAACGGTAAGCAAACCTTAAACTGCTTTTATCTGTTTCTTAATGACTTTAATATTAAATCTGAAATAGGTTGATGTTATGAAGTGTTCCAAACAGAAAGCAGATTAGGGTAGGATAAGTAATTGCTTTAAACAACTAAAGATGATAAACTGTCTACAAGTCAAACAATTCCAAATGTTAAAGATACCGGCAGAGCAGCTCCCTAGTTTCTAGTCATAAAAGAAACATTTTAACATCCCCAAAGGACAGACGTGTTATTGGAGCTGTCATCTGAACACTTAGAACTTCAGTAGCAGATTATCCAGTAGAACAAACCATTAGTTTGATTTGCAATAATTGCAGCGGAAATTTTAAATGAAACCGGCCATTAATCCTACATTCTAAAAGCTTATTAAAACCGTGCTATTTAATTCTCCCGAGATCTATTAATACCTCATAAATAACTGGGAAATTTAAAGGGAAATATTTCAGCTTTGCTTGCTATAGAAAATGGTAATACATATATGATCCAATTAAACGATCAGAACACACTGTCCAGACTTTGTTGCAATATGTGATATTATTCAGTACTCACACATCTATGTGTTTTGGCTATCTCGTAGCTGTCCTCGGAGGCGAGATAGCCGAAAGACATAGATGTGTGAGTATTGAATAAAGTGGCATTTTGCAACAAAGTCCAGAGAGTGCTCAGATCGTTTAATTGGATTATAAATTGTTATACTGTAGCACCACGGCAGCAGACAGATAAAGCGTGAGTATGTATGTGTCGCAAACTCAATATGCTGGCTCCACACGGATTTGAATAGGGAATATGACCTGTATCTGTTCCTGTGATGAGCTTACTGGATGTGTTTTCCTTTTTATTCACACAGGTTCCAGCTGGAGTGTGAACTGGGAGAGATCTATATGATGGTCATATGATGTACAATGAATTGCCTGAGTACATGTTGGAGAGCAAGGATGGAGGATGTCATTTCCTGTCCACATGGTTAAAAACAGTGTTACCATATCGTATATGTATATTGTTATGTCTCGTTTGTTAGCTTGAAAAGGGAGGCACCGTCCTCTGAATCGTCACTAGTTACCATCTTTACTAAAACCCCCATGTTTTAACTGTTTGCACTAGCACAGATATTATGATATATGGGGCCCAGGAATGTGCATTGATCATCTTTTCTTGTTTGTTCTAATGCTTTGGTCAGATCAGTAGCACTTCCACTATATGTTATAATAATGTTGCCATAGGAGTAAACACACAGCCCCCATTTTTGTTTATGTAATGTAGCAGAGTTTCTCTGCAGGAAGATTGTCCAAGCTTCCATGTGGTAGTAGCACCCCCAACACGTCCCTTTAATTGGAGGTCTTATACCTTGAATACTAAGCATTGGATGGGAGGCCTATTCCCTCCTTGTTAAAAGCCAGTAGGCGGGGGGAAGTAATAGCCTTTAATACTAATCCAATGCAAGGTCAGGGAGACAATCTTCGCATGAAAATGCAACCAAGCAGGGTGCGTCAGCCCAGATAAATGACCTAAGGTAAACTGTTAGGACCTTCCATACTGGGGTTACCTTGACATGGTTGGAAGGCTTTTCACTTTTATGCATAAAATTGTAACTAAAACCCCCATGTTTTTACTGTTTGCACTAGCACAGATATTATGATTTATGGGGCCCAGGAATGTGCACTAATCATATCTTTTTTTTTGTTTTATCTTTACAAATGGGATGTGGTAAATAAAAAAGCATATTACTGAAACATCTGAGTGCCGTATTGGATATATATATATATATCTTCTGCAAATAACGGCGGCACTCACAGGACTTTGCAAACAGACGAAAAATTTATTTCAATGGAATGGGTTGACATGTTTCCGCCCCAACACGGGGCCGTCTTCAGAACATCCGAAGATAGTGCTTGTGAGGTTTAAAATAATGTGATTCTCCAATCACCCGCGAGAGGAAGTGTGTGTCAGTGACGTGACCATAGGTAAACCCCGATAGAGGAAATGACGTGTGTACATAGAAACAACATGTGCGGAAGTGCGTCCCCAGTTACGGAGCACACCAATTACAGAACAGACTGAAGAGTCAGAAACACCCCTAGGGGTAGCAAAAAAGAACTGTAGCCAGAAAGATACACAGAGACATAACCACGATCGCACCCCAGTGGGTATAAAGTGTACAGTGCATAAAGTGAAAAGTGCAATAATGGGGTAAGAACATCCACCATCTATACATAGTAAAAGTAGAAAACTGACAAATGTCACTACTGACATATACATATATGTTACAACGCAATAGCAATAGGGAAGCTAAGGCAACTATGACTCAAGAAGGACTGTGGAACCTAACGTTCAACTACTGGTGGACGGTGCAACCTCATGTTACATGGCGAGGGAAACGGTGCTGTGGACCTCAACTTCACATGGGGACAGAATAATAATGGTAAGTAATAAAGTCCGGGCTGCACATCCATTTATAAATAATTGGTCACAGAGCAAAGTCAATCTCCGACTGTCGACATCTGTACTTTCTAATCTAATTCATCTGTAAGAGGAGTAACTAACTCGTCTCAAAAAGATTATAAAAAACATTGCAATGACCATTGTTCATTCAACCCGCACGGGGTCAATGTTCCCAGTTGGTGTATCCATCTAGCTTCGCGTCTCAAGAGGATATTGTCGATGTCCATATTCTGTGTAACATCGGTAGATATACCGTCTATGATCATCCAGCGTAAACTGCTAATGGGGTGGTTAAATACACTGCAATGTTTGGCTACAGCCATATCACCGTTTTTACTGTGAATGTGACTTCCCTTATTAGCCATTGCCTGTCTGATCGACGTACGGTGGTTTGCCATGCGTTCCCTCAGGGTGGTAGTGGTATTTATTACCTACCTAAGATTCACAAATCCATCACTCATCCACCAGGCCGTCCCATCATGGCAGCTCAGGGCTCGTTATTCCAACCTTTGGCGATCTATTTAGATTCGTTTTTGCAACCCTTAGTACAAAAAATGCACTCTTACATCAGAGACAGTTCACATTTGCGTGAAATAATCAACGATACAGACATTTCTGCCAATATGATACTTATGACATGCGATGTCACCAGCCTGTATACGGTGATCCCCCAACTCGAGGGTGTAAATATATGTCGGTTAGCTTTAGTTAAAGCACAACACAACAACCCGCCCATTGAATGTTTAATGGAATTACTCGAGTTGATATTAACAAACAACTACTTTAGATTTGGGAAAACCTACTATAAACAAATTGCTGGCAGCGCGATGGGCTCTAATGTAGCCCCATCCATGGCAAATCTCTACATGCAAGCTTTTGAAGAAGAGCATATTCTTGGGAGATATCAGAAGAAAATAGTCATCTATCGTCGGTTCATAGACGATATGTTTTTTGTATGGGACGGAACCAAACTTGAAGCGGAGACATTTGTGTCTGAAATCAATGCTCTTAATACACCCATCAAACTTACAGCACATATAGACCCCATTGCAGTTGAATTTCTGGACTTAAAGATCTTTATTGCTGACAATAAACTGCAAACGACTTTATACAGAAAACCGACTGATAGGAACTCCATCTTACATTACCATAGCTGTCATCCCACATCACTAAAAAATTCTATTCCGTATAGTCAGGCTTTACGGGTATTAAGAAATAACAGCAACCCTGACCTCGCTAGTTTACAATTGGACGAGTTAAAAAACAGACTGACAGATACAGCATGGTATTGTCTTGTATAAAGCGAGGTATGGATTCAAGGGAGGTTTGCAAAGTCCTGTGAGTGCCGCCGTTATTTGCAGAAAACGTATATTTTGGGATCGTGCACCCAGGCCGACGCTTACAACTACATTTAGCGGAATTGGGATCGTGCACCCAGGCCGACGCTTACAACTACATTTAGCGGAAGTGCTACTGATCTGGTCAAAACATTTATACAAACATAGAAAAGATAATCAATGCACATTCCTACGCCCCATACAATATCATATTATCTGCACACTGGCATACTTTATAAACAAAGGGGTTTTAGTATACATTACTGTGATCACATGAATGAAAAGCCTTCCAACCACGTCAAGGCAATCCCAGTCTGGAAGGTCCTAACGTCTAACCTTTTCAATTTCTTTTACTTCAATTGCGATTAGTGTGTAGGAATGAGAAATGCAAAAGTTTGCTAATCGTAATTGAAGTAAAATAAATTGAAAAGGTTAGACGTTAGGACCTTCCAGACTGGGGTTGCCTTGACACGGTTGGAAGGCTTTTCATTCATGTGATCACAGTATATATATATTTTCCAACTTTCGAACTATATGGTAAATTCGAAAGTGGACCAATTAAAGTCAATGGGAGTCAAATTGTTCGAAAAGTTCTAATGAAATACAATTAAAATATCAATGGTAACTTAATGTAAATGGCTGTGGGACCTGGGAAATGGTCTGGGGAACACGTTTGAATATCCAGAACAATCAAAAAATCGATTTTATTCTCACGTCTGGTACTTTTGAACTCCCGCGTTCGATTTTCGATAATTATCCCATAAGCGATTCGAACGTTCGATAATTATCCCATAAATGATTCGAACATTCGATAATTATCCCATAAGCGATTCGAACATTCGATAATTATCCCATAAACGATTCGAAGATCGTTCGATTTTCAAATGCGATAATTATCTAAAGTCCAAGAAATCCGGGTCCGGGATAGTTCGAAAAGTCCGAGTCCGTTCAAACACGATAAGTCCGGCTCGAACTCAAGTTCTAGTCTATCTCTACTCTCTATTCATCAGAGTTATTAAATGGCAGGTTTGTGACTACTCAAATATCTTATTCTAAATACTATATGGTTTTGCTGAACAAACAGCCTATTTAGTGACCTTTAAGGTTTTCTTTTCTTATAACAGACATGCTATAGTTATAATATAGTTAATATATATACTATATATACTATAATATAGTTATAATGTATACGTTTTGTTGACTTTAGAAAACGTCATTTATTGGAAGTTATTGAGTGTTTGGGAAATTTTGTGTTTAAAAATCAAAAAAAAAATGGACTGAATATTTGTAAATTGTTACTAAATATGTAAAAAATTCTTATTCAGAGAAAATGCAACCAAACAAGGAGGTGTCAGCCCAGAGGATTTACCCAAGCTAATTAGTTAGGAGAGGAGCTTCTCTAATGGGACTACGTGGTTGGAAGTCTTTTCCATTAAACATGTAATAATCTACACTAGTACATCAATACAATATGGGGACCTGAAATGTGAATTAATCATATTGTGTCTGTGTTTCTTGAGCCTATATGGATATATATGGGTCCAGTAGGGAATGACTGCATGCTGGGATCAGAACCAAAAATGATATTTATAAAATGAATTGACAGTTCTGCTAAACCCTCTTCAATACAGGGTGATGAACTAAGAGCCACAACGTCCTTAAAACCATTCTTAAAGACGCTATAAACCCTGGACTTTAGCAGGACTTTTTCATACAATGAAAAACAAATGACTTATTGCATCTAGATAACAAAGCACTTTGGGGCGATTGCAACACATGCAGCCTCATTTACCGATAGTTAAAGTCATGCTAACTGCTTTGGTATCGTTTAGCATGTCTTTAACTCCTTCCTTGCACCGGCTGTGCGGGAATCGGAAAAGACACCCCCACAGCTAGTGATTCAATATTGCGTTTGCGCTACTTTTACCACTGGATTTTAACGCCAGCCCATGGCTGCGATTAAAATCACGCTGTAAGCGAATACCTTTTCGGAATTCACCCACAGTCGCAAACACAATATTGTATCGCGCATGGGAGATTAACCCAGACCGATAGTGGCTCTGGGTAAATCTCCCCGATGGTTTATCTCACACAGTAGGTTTCTTGGTCAAATATCTTTGGAACTGAACAAAGTTCCAGACACCAGATATTTAATATTGAAAATAGTTCATACTCAAAAAGGAACCTTAGTTGAGTAAATACGTTTTTAAAAGGTATGTCCAAAAACTTTTCATATTATGCTAAGTGCACCCCAAAACCTCGACCTTGCAAGGTTCTTACCTCTCAAAGGTGCTGCTAAACCTACTTACCAGCCTTCATTCCCTCTTCTTCTTCCCCGTTCTTCTTCTTAGCTTCCGTGCCTTTTCTGTGCACACAGAAGGGGCCGGACCGGCAGCGGCACCTGCAATTGGCTGAGATCGTGTTTCAGCCAATCACAGGTGCTACTGCCGGACTGCGTTATGGGTTATGATGGTTCATTTTTATCTATTTATCTCATTCCAACTTAGTTACAGCTACTGATCTGCTTCAACTTATGTTTCATCCCCATCTCCTCTAGACTGTAAATTCTTTTGGCTAGGGCCCTACTTCCTATTGTACCACAGTAATGCTGTAACTTACAACACTGAATGCTACAGGACCAGCACTTAAATTATTTGCACTTTGTATTACAGGCATCCCACCTCTCCCTGAAGTTCATGGAGTCTCCCTGATTTTAATGGCAGATCCCTGACTCCCTGAAATAATATACCATCTCCCTGAAATGTGTTGTTGTGAATTAGAGTGAGGGAGCAAAATGATGTCAGAGTCTTAGCGGTTATCAAGTGACAAAAACACTTAATAGTGACATGACTTGTTGTATGCATGTGTGTCCAACTGTTTTCATGAGTGTGTGTCTGTTGAGATGCATGTGTTTGTATGCAAGAGTGTCTGACTGTATACATGTGTGTGTCTATATGCATGGATTATGTGTTAATCTTGGGTGGGGCTTTAGGTGGTGGGTACCCTCCCTGAAATGTGTAGGTACCCTCCCTGAAATGAGTTTTGGCAGGGTGGGATGTCTGGTATTACTTGTATGTATTACCCTTGAATGTAACATTTATGTTTTCCATATATATATATTAATGCAACTGTAATGCGACACGTAAGATGCTGGTGCTATAAAAATCCACAATAATAATACTTCCCCCTATTGGGTGGAGTGTATCACATTATACAGTAGGCCTGGGTGATTGGACGCAGTCAATTAGAGGTTTTATTTGAGTGACATTATCATATTAGTGTCGTTGATCCAAATTTACCAAGAATTCACATGGTGCTAGTTAATTTCACACAAACAAACGATAAAAAATATATTTTGGTTATATATATATACGGTTATATATATATTACGGTTTCTATGAGGATATTAGGTTTACTTTAAATATCCCATTGTACTTTTTTTTTAATGTTATTAATTTAACTTTAAAAAAAAATGGACATTTAAAGTTTGGAGAACAGAGAAGATACTCTGAAATGAAACGTTATATCTGTAGTTATTTGATATCCCAGAAAAGGTTTTGATGCTTTCAGTGTATCAGACTGTTCATAATCATGCCAGATGGGATAATTCAACATGTACACAACAGGAACTAAATACTGTATTACATAGCCATACATTTACAAGTTATTATTTATTTAGTTTTATTCAGTATAAAGAGGGTTGGGGAAATGCTGCTACTTTACACTAGAATAGCTTTAAGGTGTGTTTTAAAGGGATATTCTCACCCCACAAACACATTATTTTCGCCCTTGAAACCCCACAGCATGTAAGTAATGATGTCCTGATAGCCATTTATTGAAAAACTACAACTAACCAGCTAAGGTTCCACTATCTTAAGTATATTGTCACTTAGTAAGATCAGGATGACTTTTAACTCTGAATTTAGCTCTTAGGTGCCATACATTTATGAGATTTTACTTACCCGACCGAGTGCTCACGCGATGTTCATCGATGCTGCCGGAACCGCTTCTCCCGATCGTATATTTGACCGACATGTGATCGTAAAATTCCATTCATTTTGCGATCGCATGTCAGCCGAATGGGAGAAGCGGTTCCGGCAGGATCGGAGGAACATCGCTTTAGCGCTCGGTCGGGTAAGTAAAATTTCATAGATGTATGGCCACCTTTAGTGTACAAATAATTTGTAGAATATTTCAAGTTACTGTAAATCTGTGATGTCATTGTTGCTTTCTAGTGTTGTCTTCTCCTAGTGGTTATTGACAGAAAACGCCTTCTGCACATGCTAACTAGGTCCCTTGCGTTTGTATTCCCCACTCCCCTTAGTGCTAGGCTGCATGTAACAGTTGACCCCAGAGTTTGCAAAGTTTGTTAATGTTTAAGCTTTTGAGCTACACACTGCCATTTCCTCTCGGACTGTCCTGCCTACTCATGACTGACCCTTTCATGGGGACTATTACGTTAACTAATAGACATGTGTGATGTATGTTACCTGTGAGTAGGGGGATATCAATCCAGACTCCTTAATATGCTATTAGTTCCAGGAATAAATAAGACCTGATGTTTTCACCTTGAAGAGCTGTCTTTAGTTTAATACTGATCTATGAAGACCTCTTACCGATATGTAATACCGTACGATGAATTAAAGACACGGATGAATTAAAGACACGGTTGTTATCAATTAAATGATCGTGTCCAATTGCAGGAGAATAATGATTGCATAAATTGGCACTAAGAGAGTTAAAAATAAATGTCTCTGTAGCAGGTACAGTGCAACTTTGCAGTTTAAGTCAGACAGTAGGCAGAAGCCAGACGGAGTGCAGCTGGATAAGCACTTTTTCAGAATTTTGCCAAATATCTCAGACAACTAGCCGCGACTGCTACAATGATGTATTCATATCTATTCCACAATTGTAATTATGGTGAATACTTCATTTTACATCCATTGTCTGTCTAGAGACATTACTGCTTCTCATGAATAGTCTCACATTTGAAAGAAAATTAAGCACTGTTCAGTAGGGGGGGGGAGTAGCAGTAAGTCATCCTGCAACAGGCTGCATTACCATCCACTACAGTTATTAAGTTATGCTATACCAGTAAATGCATCAGAACAAGCGTATGATTAGAAAGTCCTTTCAAAAGCCGGAGTTATATGCTTTCCAAAGGCTATCGCGCGGAACATCAACAGATGTTTACGGTTTATCCGCATAATGGAAGTGAGATGCGCAGCTGTCAACCCCCTGAACCGATTCTTTTGTCGCTTATTCCGTCCGTTTATGCTGGGAATTTTTATTTTAAAAATTGTTAATTGGAAACAGGATTTATTATCCCTGCAAACGGGAGGAATTGTCATGTCGGTTTATACCCCGTTTATCGTATTGTGTCTAGTCAGTGTTTTTTTTTTTTATCTCTGAATGATTCAATCCATGGCCATCCTAGATTATGATCAAATTTATTTACACACTTAAATATACATGCCTGCCTATCCTCTATGCTAGCCCTACCCCCCATCCCTTTCCTCCCACCACAAGCCTGTCTACATCCTGTTTACAGCTGCTACATTATCATTGTGGTGCAGCCCAGTCACTGTCAGCCCAGCCTGTAGCTGACAGTAAGGTCTGCCCAGTTCTCTAAGACTGGGTACACACCATGCAATATTTTTAGCCGATTACTGTGTATTGGTTGGTTGGCCAGAAATATCACATTGGTGGGGGGGCTGAGACCGAACTTGGTCCCCTTTTTGTCCGGATCGGACAAGCAGGTGATTGGACCTGTCGGTAAATCGCGGACAAACTGACGCCGCAGCCACTATTGCTGTGAGTGAAAGTCATTTGTACCAGCCGAGCACTAGTAGCGAACGTTCGGTCAGGACAAAATGAACCCAGCCTAAAACCTCAAACCCCTCCTCTCTACACCAAACTCTTAGCCATGCATAAGGACCCGCCTCCTTTTCTTACTTTTTCATTGGCACTGATGTGTACCAAAACCACTGGGTCACTCCCAGCCCCCCCGCCCCCCCCCAATAATTGGTCTACATATAATAACTTGTTTTGGCTATTCATAGAAAAGTCAGTAATTTAGGGTGTCAGGGCCAGGGGCAGGGCTTATTTAAACTCAGTCCAGCTCAGACTGCCCAACCCTGTCCATGATCCACCCACGCCCAGGCTGCCCAAGCCTGCCCCATAGGACGCCGTTGAGATTAAACCTTCAGATTTTCCAGCCCAACTAAGAATGGGTTTATGGGAAAGTAATTATTGTGTTCTAAATGTTGCAAGCCACACTGTGTTTCAGTGTTAGCATAAGGGGGCAAGGGGCACCAAATTTTAATCCAAAACTAAAGAACATATGTGTTTAAAAAAAAAAAATATTCAACGTTCTTTACTGAAGAACTGCATACGGATAGAGACAGCTGCTTTAAAAGGCCGCTTTTAACTGATTGTGACAATTTAAGCAATTGCTGTAGAAATAAACCAGCTTAAAAGATTTTCTAAACAGGCGAGTTTCATTCTGTTTTTGAATTTTCTGAATTCCGAAATTTTGGGGGGAATTCTGGGAAAGTTCAGAGTGAAGTAAGGGCAAATAAAGCATGATAACTAACTGTAGATGGCTCGGGCAACTGGGAAATGGTCAGCGGAACATGTATAAATAACACCACCGCGTATACACGGCTATTTTTGAGGGTTAACGAAAGTACACAATCCGGAATTCCGACCAGTTCCGAATGGATCTGGGAGTTCCGATTCTAACCCAGATTCCATCTCTACTTATAAATACTCCAGTGGTATTTACATCTGGGGAACCCGGGAGTAAGAAATTACTTCTTGTTTCTTAGATTTTATAGGAAATGCTATTCATTTAGCATGAGACTGCAAGATACCTTCTGTTATAAGAAGGTTCTGCTCAGTGGCGTAAATACCGCCCCCGCCACCCCAGAGGTCGCGGGGGGCCCGGGCGGTAGTAGGGCCCGCCACAAGCCCACATTTCCTGTAGCGACCAGCTGTTTTTTAACAGCCGATTGCGTGTCTGAAGCAAACATACATGTGGTGAGCTGTTTAAAAGACCGGACCCGAACTTCACGATCAGCCGTTTAGAAATGGCTGGTTGCTGCAGAGCCACAGATGGAGGAGTGGGTCAGGTGCCCGGCCTCCAATCTGGTGGGGAGGACCAGGCCCCTGCAGGTACTGCTCCATTTTTATGCTCTGTGGAGGGCTTTTCCCTTCTTTTGGCCCACCTCTCCCTAAGCTATCTAGCTGCCTTGATACAAGTCATCACTGTTACTTATATCGACCGTAGCGCATTATTTTCTATGTAAATTCCATGTAAGTTTTACACGGTCTCACTGGTAGCGTGGGGTTTTACTTTTAGGGTCTTTCAGGGACTCGTTAGACTTAAATATATTGTTTAAAATCTTAA
Source organism: Hymenochirus boettgeri (assembly GCA_019447015.1). Lineage (NCBI taxonomy): Eukaryota > Metazoa > Chordata > Amphibia > Anura > Pipidae > Hymenochirus > Hymenochirus boettgeri. The sequence continues at coordinate 307,078,210 of CM033470.1, read as the reverse complement.
ATTCTAGAACCTGCTTGGTTTCTTTGTCTGTTGAGAAATAGCGAATACGAAATATCACTCTCCCTTTATCAAAGATAATAAATAGGCCTCTTAATCTGCGCAGGAAAGTGATAACATTGAGGATCACAATAGTCTATTGTGTACCAGATTTTTAATATAGGATGTCTGTGTTCTTGGCAAGAGAATTTACTTAGCAATGACATCTAACATTATTATACTTTTTCTCTCCCTTTTAATTCATATCATGTAACCTATTATAGCTCGTGTTTACATTATACAACTGGTTCACACTGAAATTTCTATTTCAAAATAAGTGGCAATTGTTTAAGGGCACATTAAGGTCATTTACAATGTTTTATACGTCAAAGAAAACATTTTTACCAAGAGAGGAAACAATGACCTCCCAAATGTACAGTAATACTAACACATTGTGTATTTATTAATATCATTCAAACTAACACTAATTTGTGTGCAAATAAAAAACAAACACAAATGTTAAGACATTTCTTAACAGTACTTAATGGGCATGTCCACCCCTTTGAAATTTTTTTGAGCAAGCCAAAAACCTCTGAGAGTAAGCCTCAGAGGCGGAAATAATTTCCCTCCCTGCAGTGCTCCTGGTGGCCAGTTTTTTTTTACTTTACGGGGACATTACAGGATTTTATTACAATACACAGTGGGGCCAGTAGTGGGTGAAATTATAGTTTTGGTGGTGGACATGCCCTTTAATATAATTCAGACTTATTTGATTACAGTTCAAATATATGGAGAGAAAATTGGTTAATGAATAGGATGCAGAGAGTAGTTGTTAATGGGGCTTCATCAATATGGACTAAAGTGCTAAGTGGGGTGCCACAGGGTTCTGTGTTGGGGCTGCTTCTATTTAATCTGTTTATTAATGATTTGAATGTGGGTATTGTCAGCAAGGTTTCTGTGTTTGCTGATGGCACAAAACTTTGTCAACCATTAAAAACTTCAGAGGATGTGCAATTGTTGAATGGATCTAGATAAATTGTCACATTGGGCTACTTAGTGGCAGATGGGATTCAATGTTGAGAAATGAAAGGTGATGCATTTTGGACTTAAAGGACAACTCCACCCTCATAAAAACATCTTTTAGAAAGAATGGCCTCTTTAAAATATGTTGATATATCATACTTTATCCTATGAATTCATTACTGTATGCCTGCTATGCTTCTGGATGCCTCATGGAAACTGAGCAATTTAGAAACATGTACTGAGTCTGTACTGAGCCTGAGCATGCTCAGAAGAGGCAGATAGGGGATTAACATTCAGTCATTGGCTGTGATGTCAACTGTCAAATCCATAACTGACAGTTGCTAACTGGAAGAACCAGGAAGCAGAAACAGGGGAAACAGAACATTGTGCAGGATTTCAGGTTAGACTTATATATTTCAGATTTCAAACTATTACCATTTAGGGTTTTGGGGGGTGATTTACCTATATGTAAGTTTTCATTTTAGGGCTGAACTTGCCGTTTAAAAATCCTTGTTGTTGGGATAATAGCAATAATAATCCCAACCTAAAACTAGAACAAGGTTCCACAAACTATTCCTATTTAAGAAGTGATACTGTTCCACTAATCAATGGCTCCTTCAGAATATCAAATCAGCCAATGTGGATCCAAAAGCAACCAATCAGGTGTTCAGTAAAAAGATAATATCTCATTGGTTGCTGCAAATTTATAACACAAAAAATATGTTGCACTTCTTACTGCATCAGCCCTCAGACCAGCTTTACCCAGTAGTGTCAGCCATATTCTTTACTGTTGATATCAAATAAAAGGCCTTTGACAGGGTGCACTGGAATTAACCAGGAATTATTTTATTTGAATTTAACACAGAGACCTGGATAAAATGGCCGTCATGCCACAGCAATAGTCTCCACGTCAGATACTGTATGATTTAACCAACAGTATTAACCTGGAATCTTCCTTTTCCTTTTGTTTTATTATGGAACATCCTGGCTCAGTGCTTTAGAACATTAGCAGGAATATGATTACATTTTTGTGGGTATCATTCCAAATGGAATTGACTCAGAAGAATCTATAAAGGAACAAATAATTAATAAACAGGAACACCTACACGATTTCTCCTATCCATGCTATGGGCCCTCCTGACTCCATTATACTCATAAACTACTTATTTCCATTCAACTGAGAGGTTGGATGTCTAAGAAGATGCTTAAGCAACAAATACTCATTTACATACCTTCCGACATTCAGAATCCTTGGCACTTGTGACCTTTATCATGGGGCAGGGTAAGTGGGGCAGTAGTGAGTAGTGAGTCTCACAATGGAAATCTTCCAAGCAAGCACAAAAACCTATGTTATGTACATGGGGTAGTTCAACGTATTGTTCTTAACCATTCGTTTCTAAATGTTTTACCCTTTGAATGTAGGATTTAGGGCTCTATATTAATAATTTCCTGCTGTTGAAGCAAATGATAACATTGTAGATGAGAGATGTGACTAACTACATGGAATTCCAGACTCGACACCTCAATCATTTAGAGAAACCCTTACTATCCAGATTTTAAAGCCAGAATACTGAATTCCAACCCCATTTCATCATCTTATCTTAGACTATTGGGTCTCAGATCCCATCAGGATGATGAAAGGCAACGCCATCATTTAACTACATCACTCACTTTAGCAGGTCTGTGTGCACAGGTTTCCATTACTCAGGCATTCCGTTTTCTACAACAGCCACAAAAGAGGAATTTCTAATTAAATCTGTTATTAATTATGAGAAAGTTCTAGATTGTTCACTGTGGGTGGGAATTCATATCGATTCAAATAAAGCAGGAAAAGTAAAGAATTCAGGAAATATGAAAAATTTCATGTAGAAAAAGGAACACACGGAGAGCCTACTTAAGCCTGTTAGTTAGTGTCAGGGGAAGGATAGTGTGAGGTCATACTATGGAATTCAATGGCAGAGTTAACAAAGGAAGGAGGGGCAAGATGGAAACAATGTAGGATGTTTGGACCTGGATAAAAATTAATAATCTGATAAAATTAAAATGCAGGGTTATTCAATAAAAGTTCTTATCGTTAAAAATGGTACTAATTTTTTCCCAACCAATCAGATGTTAGCTTTCACATGATAAATAATATCTCATTGGTTGGGGCAAAATTAGCACCATTTTTAACAATAAGAACTTTTATTGAATCTCCCTGGGTGTTTATCATTATATGCATATGGGTCTCAACTATTAAAGGAAGTAAAGATACATGGGTGGAGTGTACAATATGTTGGTTAGTTTTTATCATTATCTTAATAAAAGAATTACATATCTTTGTGTAGTTCTTCATCTATACATGGCTTATGTATTTCCATGTGTTAAATTGCCCTCCCTTTCTTTCTTTTCCCTACCATGCCTTGCACAGGTCCACACCCACTACCCTCTCATGAAACCAAAATTGGATATCCAATCCATGGCTTTTCTTCTCTCATGAGCAACATCCGATCTGTATCAACAATACAGCAACCTGGGGGGTTTGGGTACCTGAAAACCGTCTCACAATAAGCATACCCATAGTTACTTGATGCCATGCAGCTCTATGATCCATTTATTTCACCGTCATTAACCTTTCTACACTATCCATATTCTTCCGGTTTCCTGTCTCCACTGCCCCTTCTCCTAGTTTCTTTCAATGACATTTAAAACTGCTTTCCTGATGATACCAAAGTCCCAGCATTATGTTTAAGAGTTACTCATTAGACTAAGCTAATGGTCAAACAATGCTTAATTAACAGCCCTCGTTCCCTCACTGCTTATCTCTAGAGATATTTGAAATTCTTTCATTTCGTTCTGTTTTCGAATTTTCTAAAATTTCTAAAATTTCGAAATTCAAAAATTTGAAAAATGAACCCTTAGAAGTCTATGAGAGAAATTTTTTTGAAAGTTTTTGTCCATTTTGGGGGACAAATAGTAATAGTAGGTTACTGTAAATGACACAGAGACCTGGGGACTGGTCTGCGGAACCTGTGAATATAACCAAAACTTATTTTAAAACTATCTTTCCTCACGATCGGGCTGTTTTCGAGCTTCCGCATTCTATTTTCGATAGTTACCGAAATAGAGCGATACTTTCGAGGGTTATTTTCGATGATCGTCTATTTTCAATAAAAATCGGGTTCCATGAAATCCGGGAGTTTCGAAAGTTTCGTCGGGAAACTTTGAAACCCTCAGAATTGATTGGAAACTGGGTTCTATTCGAACCCAAATTACATCTCTACATATCTCCTGTGCCTTTTCCACACAACGAAGCAAGCAGAAGGGGCCGGACCAGCATCCACTTCAGTGATTGGCTGAGATACAGCCCTTTAACTTTTAAAATGGTTATGAACTTAAGGTGTGATAAGACACACAACACACACACACTAAATACATTTGGGCATGCATTTTACAAATATTTTAGCAAAGTAATGCATGCAACTGACAGACAGGGGGCACTGCTGGTTCAAACAGGAATGTCTACTGCTTGTGAATGCAAAGAAGACCATCTTTCTTCTGTTTCATCTTCACCCTGATTTAAAATATTTTATAAAAGAAACATTTAAGAAAAACTATTTTAGGAAAATCCATAGCAACGTAAAGCTTCTTTACTTAATATTTGTGGTGAGAAAAAGCAAGAAAAACCTGTAATTTAGGGCATGGCCACACTGTGCCGCAAACGCAATCGTACACGGAATCTCATGCGATTTCATGTGCGTTTTTTCATTAGATATAGAAAAACGCATGCGATTGCGATAAAAAATGCGGAAAGCAAATCGCAATCGCATTGCACCCGAAAACGTGCGTTGGTGCATTGCTGCGATTTTAAAAAAAAACGCAAGCGCAAATGCAAAAAAAGCGAGTGTGGCCTAGCCCTTTAAGAGAGTTTGTATATGAATTAGCTCTACAGATTGACTTTATTATTGCTGATGGTTTATATTACTTTTTATTCAATTACTGTGGAAGTTTTGCTGGTGTAACTATGCAATAAATATAACGCTGTCTTTGGAATACTGTAACTATAAGAAGGCATTCTATAAAATGGCATGGTAATGTACAGTAGACCTTCAATAAATCTATTATTCAAGCCTGAAGAAGCAATGAAGTAGCTTAAAGAATATAGAATTCTAGTCTTCAGTAGAGATGGCTGAAACTGCGGGGAAAATCCCGAAGACGGAGCGTAAAATCAGGACTTCGGAGCGAGTTTTCGATTTTTATCGAACATTCAAGCTATTTTCAAAAATAGCCTCAAACTTTCAATAATCCTCGAAAATACGATCTGAAACCATTTTTCGAATTTCCGATCAAATTTTCAAGAATTATCGAAAATAGCCTTGCACGTTCAATAAAAAACAAAAACTCGCTCTGAAGTCCCGAAATCCAAACGATCCGTCTGGTTTCGGATGGAACATTCGGATTTTGGAACCGAGGGGTTCCGAGTTGGACCCGGATCCCATCTCCAGTCTTCAGCGTATTCGATCCATGATTTACTTTGAGGATCCTATAATGCTATAATGTGAGGTGCAATGCTTTCCTGTGCCGTTAATCTGCATCATCCAATCATAATTTAGGTATTTACTGGCTTTTGGTTGTTGAACGGAATTGTGAAACGATGGGATTTACCTATTATCGCTCATGTGTAAGGGATATTCCCGACCGATCAGAGTGCTGACGAACGACCGTAGTCGGCACTCTGATCGATTGGGAAAGACGTAAAATTTCCGTCGGTCAGAAGGGAGCCAATACCGATCGTGCGGTGTATGGCCGCATGTTCCGACCAATTCCCACACCGCGTATGGGGATCGGTTGGTTCCATGTGTGCAGGTTCCCTTCGCAATGTGCCGACAGATACCAATGTGATCTGTGATCGGCACATTGAGATGGAAATCGCAGGTGTATGGCCACCTTTAGTGTTGATTCCCCTTCATTCCTAAATCTTTCAAAGATGACAGAATCTTCAAGATTCAGTACCAATGGGATTCGCCCAGCTTAATACAGAACAGAAAGAGGAACCAGAACGCTAAACGGATGAGCAGGTGATAAAAGGGGAGAACCCCTATAGTTTATTCACACGTAAAGCAATCAGTTATCCCTGAGGAAGGGTGGCTACGCCCCCCCGAAACTTTGGATTGCTTTACGTCTATAGGGGTTCTTCCCCTTTTATCACCTGCTCATCCGTGTAGCGTTCTCTTTCTGTTCTGCAGTGACTATTGGCCCTTTGGAATGGCGTTTGAACGGAGCAGCACTGGAGATAACTAGCAGGTGTGTATCTAATATTGTTTTGTACCCAGCTTAATACACATTTCAAAAATACAATGGCACAGAGAACGGCAAATACGATAAGCTACTCTTGCTATCACACAACTATAAAGTCCAGTGTCCCACATCAAAGACTCATCACCAGACACAGCTGTGATCTAAGCCAAGTTTTTTTGTGTTTTTCTTTTTTTTGTAAACGGGCAAAAAACTTTGTAATGTCAAGAGTTGAATTCCTTTATATATGAACATTCAGGGTGATTATTTTTTTCAAAGTGGTTGCATGGTTGATTAGTCAGTTGAGCAGTTTCTTGACTAGTTTTACACTTTAATTAATAGACTTGCGAATAACCACAAAGCGCTTGTGGGAAACTAAATCTGCACAGAGGCATTTCACTTTGAAGAGAGTCTAGTCTTCGTTGTCTAGGATAATTTAAGACATACTTAGTAAAAACAACAAAAGCCTGAGATCTAATGTATGGCCTCCTCTCTGTTTTCTGTTAAGACAAATCCCTAGAGAGATGAATGCTACTAACATAAAAGTTTAAGTAAGAATTCTGATTTATTGCCACCTGTTGCCAAAACTTTGTCTCATTTCACTCTTGTTTATAGATAAGACCTATCTTCTGGGGGGCTCATTAGAGTGTGGCCGGAGGGTAATCCTCATATGTAAACTACAGCTGTCTAATTGGACTACACTGTCTTCGCTTTTATAATGGGAAATAGCTGGGTAACACTTCTAATTAGATTGTTAAATATAATAGTCAAGAGGCAAAAGATGTAAGGAATTTTTCTCCTTCTATTTTCGGTGGCAGAGAAGAGCTCAAGATTTGAGGCAATTATTTTATCCTGTCCCGGCTCTACGTTGCTGTGGCGTAACAATCCTGTTTGTGGTAACAAAATAACAGACACAGAAATGCATTTTAACATGGCAAAGGCAAAGTAAACATTCAGCAAACAAATATTTTGATCTTGTCTATAAATTACCACATTTTATGTCTTTGTTATGACGAACAGAAAATCAACTCCCCAAAATCAGAGACTGTAAAATATACTTTCAAGCCTGATGTTTATCATCCCTCCAGTAGATCTCATGGTTCTTCCATATTGTGATGGATAATCTCATGGCCAATGACTAGAGGGTCTACCTGGGATTCTTTCTCTGAGCATGCATAAAGCTCTCTGAGCATTCAGAGGAGGCAAGTTTTTTTTCCATCAGGCTGAATAACTGCTTGTAGAAAGGTGTAACTGTCTCTTGGTTGGCGGCGTGCTTTACAAGGAAAACAAATTTCATTTTGCGGATGGACATGCCCTATATGTACATAATAAAATTCATTTTAACATAGAGATTGTCTCTAATATGGCCGATATTGGGCAGTATTATATGTAAGGAGCATAATCACTAAATAGTGACATTGCTCCTTTACCAAAGTTCTAAGCAGAGCTTTACAGGCACGAAAGGGTGAAAGTGAATATGGAGAACCATTAAGTGTGAAGGATGAGTAGCAATGGGGTGAAAACCAATAAGCTGTTCAAATTTAACTATTGTGGTAAAGGGAGGAGGAATAAAAGGGGAGGGGAAATATAGATATAGAGAAATAGAGAAGACAGAATTTATTGAACAGGTGAATGGGAGACTTTAGTGATATTCCTGGGTGGGCCCTTAGTTCAGTGTTTTGGGCAGACTCTCTTTCATCCCTGAAAATGACATATTGGAGATATTACATTTCATTTAAGGCCAGCTAGATCTTTGAATTGCAGAAGTCTATGTTTTAGCTTTATGCTAGTTTAAGGGAAGGCTTATTGAGCCAAGGACTCCAGGCTAGATGGGATCGTACGTTTATAATGTTGTGGCAATTGCTTTTATGGTGCAAAGTCTTCAAATTAGATGAAATTCAGAACTTTTGCCTAGAGAAGTTCCCACACATCTTTCTTAACAGCTTAAATTCTAGTAGTGTGGCAGTTGTCTGTGGGACCATGGCTGGTGCACCAGCAGTTTAAAATCTTACACCTCAATGTCTCACACAGCCTTGAAACAAAAATAAAAAATGAAATGTTGTTATCAGCGTTAACATCACATACTTTGCTTTATAGACACGAGATGAACCAACAGTACATATTTTATGAAACCGGCCAGGTTCGTCCATCTCCAATCTTAGTCAAGTCTATGAGAGATTTTCTAAAATCCTGAGTTAAACCTGGATCATTCTTCCAAAAATATAATGAACGTTTGATTTCTCAACATTTGGTGGTGTTTTGTGGTTTTATTCATCTGGAACAAATTAGTCAATTGATCCATCTCTATGCTGGGATTTTATATAAAAACCACCACTGTATACAGAAATGTCAAAGGCAATTCAAAAATTTAGTATCAAGGTTGAACTCATTTTAAGTGTCATTATATAGATATGTGTAGACTTGCAGCAAACATCCTTACTATTGCTTCCAAGCAAGACCTTTGGGTCAGTAACTACATGATGAAGGTTTAAGGAAATATAATCTGTCTAAAACTTATTTAAAGTGACATAGAGGTATTCAAATGTGTTTACTCTACTTGGGCTTAAGCAGACCGCACATGGATTCAATCATTTTACAATTCAATAGACTAAGACTATCAACAATCCGCAAAAAGGAATAAAACACAGACACAGGTCGAACAAGAATTGGTAGAAATGTCTCCAAACCCATCACATAATTGACTGGAATTTTCTGACCTGACTGATCAATGTTCAATCGATGCTAAGCTCAATATTAAACACTTTTGCTCAATTGAAGGCAACAAAGGAATTAATTTTTAAATCGATCAACGTGATCATGTTGCATCGACCAGTGTATAACTTGGCAATGAAAGAGGCAGGCCCTGTGTATTGATATGTCCTGCCTTATAGTTAAATCCCATCGGGGAGCTGCAGGGGGTCTTTCTGATTCTCCCCCTCCCTATAGAAATAAGCTATCTGTTCCTCTGAAAGATTGCTGGGGCGATTGGATTGCAATCTTTCTTTAGATCTTAAATGAAATCTAGCATCAGTTTATAGCCCTAACGGCATCAATATTCCAATCAATTTGGCAAAAATTACACCAACCACATCAGAACCTATCTGCCATAGTTTTCACGCTGAAATCTACAGAAGAATGCTGGCCAAGGTGGGGAATTACGATAGGTTCTTCAGATCTGATTTACAATCATTCCTGCCGGGTACACACAGTACAGATTTCTATTCATTGGAAGCTGTCTAGAAATGGCTATAGATATGGCCACACACTGTGCTTTCTTTCGGGTTCGATTGTTTGGGTGGCCAGCGCCGGCTGTCGATTCCCTATATTAAAGTATATGGGCTGATAGATTTTTGGCCGTGGGATTGTGCGTTTTGATAATGGGTCAACACCGACCTACGAGAACTTTGCCCAGTTTCAGGAACCCAACAGCACAGATAGAACCCGTGGCCTTCTGCTTCTCTACTTGCAATGCAAGAAATATATAAAAATCTACAGGTAAATGTTGTCAGCTATTCTGTTACACGTGTTTCGTGCCAATGGAGGAATATAGAAAAGCATACAGCTCCCCGACATTGGATCTTCTGTGATATCTGTCTCCTCCTTATCTGCTAATCTATATATTTCATTGACATGAAACAAAAACCAACAAACTATGATTGTTGCAGAAATAATTAAACTGGTGGCTATCCAGCTGTTCCAGAATTTTATGTCACACAGTGACGTCTCAATGGAATGTGGGGACTCCTTTGCATTCTCTAGAATTGCTACAATGGATGTTTCAATAGAGAAACTTTCCATTTTATGTTCAGAAAGACATTTATTCTAGCACTTAATTTCTAAGCTGGTGGTAGAGGGAGGCAAATATATCCCCTATAAAGGACATCACTTGCTGGGAATAAGATGGCATGTCAACACATTTTCCTTACAGAAGTATGCATTAGGAGATTTACTACTGGATAGATGCAAACAGCTGTGTTTATCAGATATACTTATTGAAAAGCTAGCACAGGCTTCCCTGGAGATCTTGGTAAAGTATAATGTATGCTTGACAGGTGCGGATTTGCAACTTGAGCAAAAAGTAGTTTATAAAAATACATCTGTATGTATAACTTTATAACCTTTCATTCAAATGTAAGGGCAACTATATCCCAAAACTCCCATTTTAAGTAATTAGCTTTAGAAGTTTGGTCACTGAGTTTTTGTAGCTTTCAGTCTTTAAAAAGAGCTGATCGTGGGTCCTCTTCCTCCTTGCCCACCACCCCCACCATCGCGGGCCACATAGTTACGCCACTGGTCTCGGGTAAGTCCTTTTCCTGCCTGTCTTCTGACATTTAATATCCTTTGAACTCACGGATACAAAAAGCTTGCTCCTCCCTATGTTAGAGTTTTAGAATCTGGGGTAGGAGAGTTGTTTTCTGTTTTTAGGATATAGTATAGTATAGTATAGTATTTGCGTCTGAATATAGACATATGTCCATCCAGTCCACCTACTCGGCAATACCTACATTTCCTGCCAAAAATATGATCCATAAGAAGGCAAAAGGGGGAAAAGTTTCTTCCTGACTCCAGGTGGCATTTGGAAATATCCCTGGATCAACCCCACTTTATGTATCAAAACCAGTAACCTGCAACATTCTTTGTTTTTAGAAAATCATCCAGCTTTCTTTATTAAACTATCTAATGAACCTGCCATCACAACGTCCAATTCAAGGCAGTGAAAAACCCCTTCCGAACTTGTGATGGGGGCCCTTTTCGGACTTGGTTTAGTGGCAGTAACCCTAAGTATATTCTTTATGTTTCCTTCTTTTGCACATTCATTTACCTGTTATATCTGCTTTATACTTATTATAAGTCTGTTTCTCCCACTTTACTCTCTCTTGCAGTCCATTGCGGTTGTACTTGGTAGGTAGCAGCTCAGACTTATAGTGGGAGGGAATTACTAGGGTAATGAGTTTGCACTGTTCTCTACAAGGAATTGTGTATTCACTATATTTAGGATAGTTATCCTTCTATCTATGGTTATATATTGCTATTTACATATTCTTCATGGTGTAGCCCTGCAGCAGAGCTTGATGTGTTTTTATTTTATGTGTATCACTATATATATTGCACTTTGTCACTTTATGTGAGTGTAAAGGTGGCCATACGTTAGGACAATTTTACTTACCCGACCTAACTATCCCACAACATTAGATGGATCCTGCTGGAACCATCTTTATTGTTCTTCTTTGCAACAAAATGAATGGGATTTGTGATCGCATGACGGTCGCAAAGAGGAATGGGAAAGGTGGTTTCTGGCAGGATTGGTCTAATGTCGTGGGATCGCTCGGTCGGGTAAGTAAAATCATCCTAACGTATGGCCACCTTTAGACCCTTATCAATAAAGTAGCCCAACAGGTAAGCAATGGTGGAGGTGCACTCTTTCCAACTTGTGGGTGCAGACACCTCATGATGGGTTTTTCCCTTGGGAACCAGCAATATCACAGAAAACAAGAAGCTGAGGGTCGCACTCCAAATAAGTCAATTTATTGTGAACCACACATCACACGTAACACAACATTTTGGGGGGATACTCCCTTCTTCAGGTGATATTGTGTGATGTGTGGTTCACAATAAATTGACTTATTATTTGGAGTGCGACCCTCAGCTTCTTGTTTTCTGCCTTATCAATAAAGCTTTATCCAGTCTGAGTGAGAGTGCCATGATGTCTTTTCCTTGTGTATAGCTTATGTAATTATTGTAGTCACCTCACATTGAGGTATAGATTGTAGTTATATACAGATTTCAGAACAATGATTTCAGAACAATGATTTCAGAACAATGCCTACATTCTCAGTTAATCAGGCAAAAAAAGATGTAAAATGAGGTGTATAGAGATTTGAGTTTTAACTAACCGTCTATAGTGCCAGGCAAATGAGCATTTGATCTGACCTGGTAAAAGAATTTCCGCCATATTGATTGTTTCCCTTCAGACAATAGGTTACAAAAAGCCCCATATAAACATACGTCCCCTAATAATTTAACAAAATACTGCACACACACAATATGGTGATTGTACCGTCAGTGGTGAAGAATCACTTTTACTTTGGAAACTGAGTGAACCCATGGGATTTCTCCCCTATAGGTTTAAACATGTTACAATGGCAGACAAAGTATTTTATTTGCTCTACACTTCTATGAGCTTTGCTGTTTAATCCGGTTAAGATGGGTACATGTTCTGAGATTGCCACTCCACAGACAGATTTGGATTTTCCACCAGTCGCAGTACCATGGCTGTCAACATTTTGCCACAACTGATCAAATGATCAAATCTGATTCTGACAAACATTCAACTGACATCGTAACGCCACAGACAAAAATTACTTTCCAGAATTCAACCCGATCAATGTAACGTCAGTCCCGCCAGTCGATGAAGCCAAAACTGTGTTCATACAGCCTTAGCCTCAGGGGCATAGCTAGAAATCACAGGGCCCCATAGCAAGATTGTAGATGGGCCCTCCCAACCCACATTAAAACCAGTTCGGTGCAGTTCAACCTTACCTGGCCAAACGGCAGCCTGTTTTGTTTAAAGGGCATGTCCACCCTCCTAAGAAAAAAATGTACCTCATGTAGTTCAGCCCCACAAACACCCTTTTTCAATTTACTCAAACCTTTCAAAGATGCTCCCAGGCTCTGTATTCTAATTACAAATCCCCAATCCCTCTCTGGCATGGCCACACCTTCTTTTGCAAGCTGGTTAGTTACAAGCAAGCACAGCTGCAGAGGAGGCTCATTCAGAAACAGCTACCACAATCAAGTCCACGACTGACGTCCATTAACACGATAAAGAGACGAGCCAGGTTTGGTAAGTAGAATATCTGAACCTGGGAGCATCTTTTAAAGGTAAAATGAAAACAGGGTTTGTGGGGATGAACTACGTGAGGTAAAATTTATCTTGGGAGGACATGTGTGTAGGGGTCCTAGTTGGGCCCTCTTTGGTTCCAGGCCCCATAGCAACTGTTATGATTGCTGTGGTGATCTCTACTCCCTGCTTATCCTACTTTCATACAAATGGCAGATTGGCATTGTTTCACTAGCGTCATCTAGAGGAGCTAAGCATAAGCCCTCTGAATAGTGTTGGACGCTTCCTTCTTAGTCATTTTGAATTTGCAACCATTAGGATTTTCTCCCACGCGTAGTTACATGGTTTCCGAGTGTGGCACATCACCTTCCAGGCAGAACTCATCATGGTTCCTGTTTGCAGAGCTTTTATTAGCATAACAAGACAGCTGGTGCTCATTAGGAACGAGGCACCAGCTAAAGTCTCATATAAATGACTTGTAGTCTGCAACCTTTCTATTGCCATTCAATGACACACTAATCACAGGATGCCCGCGACCTCCTGCTAGAGTAAGTTCCTTTCGTGAAATGAAATAAAATTTAGACTTTTAACCTTTCTGTTTGAATAAACCTGATTTCAATTTCAGGTAGGCTAATGAAATGATCTAGGTCCTGGAAACAATTAAAGATCTGCGCCCCCACGATAGGTGTGTTCCCTCTACAACATACGCTATGTATTGATGTGCTTATGAATCGGGGTTATTATGATGAGTTGTAGAGATTGCTGGAGAGACTGCCACAGCATTTAAAGTTTATTATTGCAACAGTTTGTACTAATCTACAGCAGGTATGTCCAACCTGCACTTTGTACTAATCTACAGCAGGTATGTCCAACCTGCACTTTGTACTAATTACAGCAGGTATGTCCAACCTGCACTTTGTACTAATCTACAGCAGGTATGTCAACCTGCACTTTGTACTATCTACAGCAGTATGGCCAACCTGCACTGTACTATCTACAGCGGTATGTCCAACTGCACTTTGTACTAATCTACAGCAGGTATGTCCAACCTGCACTTTGTACTAATACAGCAAGGTATGTCCAAACGCACTTTGTACTATATACAGCAGGTATGTCAAACTGCACTTTGTACTAATCTACAGCAGGTATGTCAACCTGCACTTTGACTAATTACAGCAGTATGCATCACTTGTCTAATCTACAGCAGGTATGTCCAACACTGCACTTTGTACTAATCTACACAGTGTTCTCCCTAGGGTCTTTTAGCGGGCGCCCACCCGCTACTTTTTCATGCCACCGTGGAAAAAATTCTTAAGGAACACTTGTGATTTAAAAAAAAAAATTAGATGTAGGTTAATAGGTGCCAATAGGTCAGTAAAACTCCTGCCAAACTGCCCAGTCCAGACCCTTTTTTACACTTGTAAGCTATTGTGAGGTTAACTAGCTTTTCCAAGATACCCAAGGCCACAAAGGTTGGACATGATTTGTGCTGCCATTTTACATGGGTTACCTCGATGGTGTAGAACTACAATCCCTGAGATGTTGTAAAACTAATAATGAGATGATGCAGTGCACATTTTTCCCCACCACATTTCCTTGTCCCACCCACCCGGCTACTTTTTCATACCACCCGCTTGAAAAAAATTCTGGGAGAACACTGAATCTACAGCAGTATGTCCAACCTGCAGTTGTACTAATCTACAGCAGGTAGTGCAACCTGCACTTTGTACTAATCTACAGTAGGTTGTCCAACCTGCAGTCTGTACTAATTACAGCAGGTATGTCAACCGCACTTTGTACTAATCTACAGCAGGTATGTCCAACCTGCAGTTTGTACTAATCTACAGCAGGTATGTCCAACCTGCAGTTTGTACTAATCTACAGCAGGTATGTCCAACCTGCAGTCTGTACTAATTTACAGCAGGTATGTCCAACCTGCACTTTGTACTAATTTACAGCAGGTATGTCCAAACTGCAATTGTACTAATCTACAGCAGGTATGTCCAACCTGCAGTTTGTACTAATTACAGCAGGTATGTCCAACCTGCACTTTGTACTAATCTACAGCAGGTATGTCCAACCTGCAGTCTGTACTTATCTACAGCAGGTATGTCCAACCTGACATTTGTTACTAATTACAGCAGGTATGTCCAACTGCACTTTGTACTAATCTACAGCAGGCATGTCCAACCTGCACTTTGTACTAATCTACGCAGGTATGTCCAACCTGCACTTGTACTAATCTACAGCAATGTCCAACCTGCACTTTGTACAATCTACAGCAGGATGTCCAACCGCATTTGTAATATCTACAGCAGGTATGTCAACCTGCACTTTGTACTAATCTACAGCGGCATGTCCAACCTGAGTCTGTACTAACTACAGCAGGATGTCCAACCTGCACTTTGTACTAATCTACAGCAGGTATGTCCAACCTGCACTTTGTACTAATCTACAGAGGTATGTCCAAACTGCACTTTGTACTATCTACAGCAGGTATGTCCAACCTGACTTGTACAATCTACAGCAGGTATGTCCAACCTGCACTTTGTACTAATCAAAGCAGGTATGTCCAACCTGCACTTTGTACTAATCTACAGCAGGTATGTCCAACCTGCACTTTGTACTAATCTACAGCGTATGTCCAACCTGCACTTTGTACTAATCTACAGCAGGTATGTCCAACCTGCACTTGTAATAATCTACAGAGGTATGTCCAACCTGCAGTCTGTACTAATCTACAGCCGGTAGTCCAACCTGACTTTGTACTAATCTACAGAGGTAGTCCAACTGCACGATTACTAATCTACAGCAGGTATGTCACACCTGCACTTTGTTCTAATCTACAGCAGGTATGTCCAACCTGCACTTTGTACTAATCTACAGCAGGCAGTCCAACTGCACTTTGTACTAATCTACAGCAGGTATGTCCAACCGGCACTTGCTTCTACAATCACGCAGGTATGTCCAACCTGCAGTCTGTACTAATCTACAGCAGGTATGTCCAACCGGCACTTTGTACTAATCTACAGCAGGTATGTCCAACCTGCAGTCTGTACTAATCTACAGCAGGTATGTCCAACCGGCACTTTGTACTAATCTACAGCAGGTATGTCCAACCTGCACTTTGTACTAATCTACAGCAGGTATGTCCAACCGGCACTTTGTACTAATCTACAGCAGGTATGTCCAACCTGCACTTTGTACTAATCTACAGCAGGTATGTCCAACCTGCACTTTGTACTAATCTACAGTAGGTATGTCCAACCTGCACTTTGTACTAATCTACAGCAGGTATGTCCAACCTGCAGTCTGTACTAATCTACAGTAGGTATGTCCAACCTGCAGTCTGTACTAATCTACAGCAGGTATGTCCAACCTGCACTTTGTGCTAATCTACAGCAGGTATGTCCAACCTGCAGTCTGTACTAATCTACAGTAGGTATGTCCAACCTGCAGTCTGTACTAATCTACAGCGGGTATGTCCAACCTTTGGCCCTCCAGCCAAATGACAACCCCCAGCATGCCTTGTTTGCAGATGCAATGTTACCTTTTTTACTAATCCACTGCAGTTAGAAAAATGTGTTATCATCTAACTGCAAACCTTTGCACCTATTATCAAACAAGTCCCTTATGTTGTAGCTATATCTTAGTTACTCCTTAGTAGTGTATGAAGCTTTTTAATAACGTTATAACTGCTGTTAAGGAAATTCAATCAGAACATTTATTTTATAAAGCAAGATCTATTTTAATGTCAGTGTGAACCCTATAAACAAAATATCCTTGGGGTGTTGGTTTAGAAACTAAATGTAAAGAAAATGGAATTATTTTAAATATTTTAATTTATGGAAACCACACATACCCATTGCATTCTATAATGTCGGAATAAAACTTTCCCACTGCTCTGTGCATGGGGAATCATAATATCTCTGCCCACGTTTTATCTGAAGGACCATTTCCTTTCCATTGGTGGCCATGGGTGGTCTTGCATTAAAGACGTGTTTTTTGTCTTCTTTCCCAATGTGTTGAGGGGGTGGGGGTTATTAATAGAGATGGACAACACTGTGAAATTTCATTCTGGGCAGTGGTTTCTTGAAACTTAATGTAGTTCCGAAAATCCAATTCAAACCCAATTGAATTGAACATATTTGTATAAGATTATCAGATCCCCTTGCAATCCCCTCGTCTTTTCCAGGGAAAGCAAACACTTTACTCTTTGAAATTCATTTGTATCCTTTCTGTGTTCCGAGTATGGAAAATTCCGTTGGATTCATGGATTTTTTTAAACTGGCAGTTCTGAATCGAAATCAGGTTATTTTTAAAGGACATGTCCACCCCCAAAACTGTAATTCCCCCCACCATAAAAATCCTTACCTCACACCCCAGCTCCAAATGGTTCTCCTGTAGTCCCGCCCCAAAGTAAAAAAAAGTGGCCACCAGGAGGATAGCAGAGTCCATATATCCCTCTGGGAGAAGTTTGGCATGTGCACTGCAGCCATTCTCCCCCTCCCTCCCGTTTTGGACTCCCAACCCCTAGTGTAAAATCCATATTATATAGTGTAGGGCTTAGGCCCCCAGACCCAACCGCTATATTTTTAATGTAAGAAACTTCCCGATCTTTACTTACCTTCCCTCTTTCCTCCACCATTCAGATCTACCGGCAGCCGCGTCCGTGATTAGCTGCCTCTCAGCCAATCCCAGACGCGGCTGACTTTCCCACCCCTCTGCTTGAATTTTTGCGCAAGCAGAGGGCCGGGCAGTGCGGCGGAGGAAAGAGGGAAGGTAAGTAACGTTTAGGGAAATTTATTACATTAAAAATATAGCGGTTGGGGCTGGGGGACTAAGCCCTACTCTATATAAAAAATTGAAAAAAAGGGTGGACATACCCTTTAAAACCGGGACTCATCATTAGTTATAAAATGTCAATCACGAATCATTCAACTAATAGACATGAGAGGCCACAATGCCATCAAAGTACTTTATAGAATGTTTTTTCCCTCTTTGTCAAAATGGAAACTGCAGGATCCATTGAGGATTGTTCATAACTGCTTATTTTATATTTGTTTTCTATTTACTCAACAAACAAACTCAATGGGATTTAACCAGGGCCGCCATCAGAGGGGGAAAGGAGGTACTCTTGTCCTGGGCCCGAGAGGCTTCTGGGGCCAGGAGACCTCAGGCTACTGAAAGTGAGGCCTGGCTTTTTACCTTAAAGGAGAACTAAACTTCAGTTTTTCAGATCCTAATGTGAAAGTTTTTCTCCCCAGAACACCTACACGTTGAAAGATTCTTCTCTAGTTATTTGCATTTAGTAGATATGAGTAATAGATTCTGTAACAAAGGAGGCTTCCATCTTGTTGCCAGTACAACTCATAGCCCTTGTTGGCTTCAAAGAGCCACGCCCCCTGACCCCAGCATTCACTGTCTCTATGTGCAGAGTTTCTAGCATCTCTTTCTACTGAAAGATAAAGCCTCTAAATGTACCTGGAATCACAGTTGAGTTGCTGGTGGCGCACCATGTAAATGCTGTGTGTTTAGAAACAATCAGACCAAGAAGTCACAAGTTCAAATCCCCTAGTTTACTTATGAAACAATATAACATGGTCTACTGCCTGAGTTTAGTACTTTTTTTGTTTGTTTGTTTCCATGTTTCTAGAAAAGTTTCTACATATGTACAAACTTTATATATAGCAGCTCTGTTATTTATTTACCAACCAGTGTGAATTGCTGACAGTCTTCCAGTAGCAATACAAAACAGTGAACTGATTTTACTGACATTTACTTCTATTGATTGAGAGTTCACCTGTGGTGTGTTCTGCTAAAGTGCTGGGTTAGAAAAAAAATCAGACTATTGGGGCACAGGTTTGATTCCCCATGTTCCCTTTTTTTGTTTTTATTATGTGTCTAGCAAAAGATAAAGACTCTACATGTACTAGTCCATTACTTATTAGCCCCTGTGGCCTAGTGGTAGAAAGCTTTCTTCTTAGAAAGACACAGAATAGAAGGTTGCTTGTTGAAATCCCCATACTTACTTTTATTTTTTGCTGAAATGTTAAATGTTCTGTTTCTTTCATCCATGCTAGCAAAGACATACACTGCAAAGATTACTTTTCTTTTTTGTATGTAAAGCATAGGAATTTATCATTGTTAGGGACAGGAGCATTTCTAACGTGTTTACACAAAAACTGCACTGGTATCTGTGTTCTGTGTCAGAGGGAGGGAACTCTGAGCTGTAACATGATTGGCTGTCAGCTTCCAGGAAGCAAGACTGCAGTTTCCTGTGAAGTGTCCGGCAGACACTTAGATGGCTGTTCCCAGATAAGGTGAATTATGGGAGCTGACCCTTAGTACACACAGGTTAATTTCATAAATCACCCAGCATCCACAGCAAAGGGAGACATGAGACACAGCTTGTTGTTCGTTTGTGAATGTGCTCTCTCTATTGGGACAATGTTGTCTTGGGACTTTAGTTCTCCTTTAATTTTACAAGGTGGACTGGACTTAACACAGAAGTTACTGGGGGGACATCACCATGCCCCGAAGTGACTCCCTAAGGCTGTCCAATGCGGTGCGTATGATCATCTGCCTTTCCCCAAATCACCAGGTCAAATGGAATCACCTCTGATAAAGTGTCAGTAACAACACAAAATGCATCTCTGTGTGTGATATGCCTGTCCTGCCTGTCTTTTATATGAGCACAATAAAAGCTATGTTTTAATCTACCAGGATGTGGACTTTGATGTTTCATCAGAGTGGTAGCAGAGCGAACTAATGCGGTCAGTGAGTGCGCCGGCCGTGCATCATTGTTACAGCCCAGGCAGGCTATAGGGTTGGTGGCTCCTCCTCCTTAAAACATTGCAGGGTAGGTAGTAGCAGGCAGCTATTCCCAGCCAGTACCAGAAAGAAAAATCCTGATTCATCCCAGCCAATGACCTGCCACAGACAGTAGTATGTATATCTGAATTTGTAATTGGTAATCTCCTCCGCCTCTGCCTACATATAGTTGCTTGCTTGGGAACTGGGTTCTTGTAAAAGTTGAAGAGCCATGAGGGATGGGGGGGGATGAGTGCATAATCCAGGCAAGGGTGCATATCCATGGAAGGGGAATATCATCTGTGTGTGTGTGCTCATCAAAGGATGAAATGGATGCTCATCCATTTCATCCATCCATTCATATTTTATGATGTTTTTATTTTAATACATGTTTAAAATATATTTATTTATTCATTTATTTGTAACTTCCTCATCCATTCTTTCAAATGTCATGGTTTATTGATTTTTTTTCATGTTTAATATATATTTATTTTTAATTCATGTGCCGTATAGGGTGGTGTTGGTAGGCCTACTAGGCCTTATCCAGTCTTATCCATGATCCATCTCCTCCATGAGGTCAATGTGTGTTTCTGGACATGGCATTTTATAAATACAGGTCTGTGTTTGTTGTTGGACATGGCATTTTATATATACAGGTCTGTGTTTGTTGTTGGACATGGCATTTTATATATACAGGTCAGTGTGTGCTGTTGGACATGGCATTTTATATATACAGGTCAGTGTGTGCTGTTGGACATGGCATTTTATATATACAGGTCAGTGTGTGCTGTTGGACATGGCATTTTATATATACAGGTCAGTGTGTGCTGTTGGACATGGCATTTTATATATACAGGTCATGTGTGCTGTTGGACATGGCATTTATATATACAGGTCAGTGTGTTTGCTGTTGGAATGGCATTTATATATACAGTCATGTTTGCTTTTGGACATGGCATTTTATATATACAGGTCAGTGTTTGTGCTGTTGGACATGGGCATTTTATATATACAGGTCAGTGTTTGCGTTGGACATGGATTTTATATAACAGGTCTGTGTTGTTGTTGGACATGGCATTTTATATATACAGGTCTGTGTTTGTTGTTGGACATGGCATTTTATATATACAGGTCTGTGTTTGTTGTTGGACATGGCATTTTATATATACAGGTCAGTGTGTGCTGTTGGACATGGCATTTTATATATATGTAACACGCCCAGGGTGCGGGCGTGTGGACAGTTATTCTGAATAATGAAATAAGGGACACAGAGTCATCTTTCTTAGCTGCTCCTTGAAAACTGTTTATTACAAAATACAATTTAATATTTCGTCTTTGCTTCCCCTTTAGCAATTATTCACAATCTACTATACAAATGTGTTCTTACATTTCACAATATATACACTATACATTACCTTCCCTTTAATTCTCATGAACATATCAAACTTTTAACAAGCCTAAAATAAACTGGTATTACTAACACTGTCTTAACCACTAATTATGGCTTCTGCCATTTACACTGGGCACCATCTTGCAGCATGCATTACAGGGTGATACAGATGAACAAAATAACAATCTATGTTACTGTATGCAGGAGCTGAATACTGACAGAGATACACGTATATCCACATTTCTTTAGAGTTTTAAACCATGAATCCACATCTATATGTTCACATCCATTATTAGACCATGTGGTGTCCTCCATTTTACCACCATGTTATAACTTGCAATGATTTAATCCTCTTTATTACAGGGTTATAATGCTCCAACTGCCTCTACACTGAGTCTGATATCAATGGATTCTATAAACATATATGTTTATTAACAGGTTTTATAGAACATACCTGAATAATGAAATAATAAGGGACACAGAGTCATCTTTCTTGGTTAGCTGCTCCTTGATAACTGAGACCTAGCCCCTCTGTGTCTCAAATAGCTATAGTGCTGTTCTGGCACTCCCCCTGCAGGCTGGAGTACGTATAACTTGATATACAACTTTCTCTAAGCTAAACATACATTTCTATATTTAAATTACAAATACAGATTTACTGGGGTCACATATACAAGTTTGCGTTTGTTGTTGGACATGGCATTTTATATATACAGGTCAGTGTGTGCTGTTGGACATGGCATTTTATATATACAGGTCAGTGTTTGCTGTTGGACATGGCATTTTATATACCGTATATACTCGAGTATAAACCGAGTTTTTCAGGCTGTAAAATCAGCCTGAAAACTTGAACTCGGTTTATACTCGAGTCAGTACATTACTTGTGAATCCAGCTCTCCAGTGTGCATCCGGGCTTCCTGTCTGTAAGTGCCAGCATACAAATTGAATCCTGTACATTACGGTACTTAACCATTTCGGCAGCCGCACGCTCATTCCCTGTACTGGCGCGCCGGCTGACGTCACTGCCCGGCGCCGATAAGTGACATCAGCCGGCGAGAAGGTACCCTTTGAATTAGATGGGAGGGTGAGGGTGTAGATGTTTGGAAACTACAACTCCCAGCTAATAAAGCATGCTGGGAGTTGTAGTTTCCAAACATCTGGAGTGCCAAGGAATGAGAATTTAGAATTTGTCAATTTCTACCCTCGTTTTATACTCGAGTCAATCACTTTTATTCGTTTTTTTTCAGGTACAATTGGGTGCCTCGGTTTATACTCGGTTGGTTTATACTCGAGTATATACGGTATACAGGTCAGAGTGTGCTGTTGGACATGGCATTTTATATATACAGGTCAGTGTGTGCTGTTGGACATGACATTTTACATGTCAGTGTAATATAAGTGTCATTGTATATGTGTGTGCAAAGGGTGTTTGTTTATTAAGTGTTTTAGTCTGGGTGTAATATGTTTTTTTTGGGGGGGGTACAGAAATATAGCGGTCAGAAAAGTCTGGTGGCGGCCCTGGATTTAATCCTAGAAACTAAAACAGGTTGGTTCCCAAATCATTGCTTTATATTGCAAATGTAGTAGCTTCATTATAAAGGACACCATCTTCCTTTTGAAAAATAATGGAAATATTGTAATTACGGTCCGGAGCATGTATTGAATTAAAGCCAAAGGGTAAGTTGGAATATAAACCTCCTAAAAGTAGAATGTTTTCTGGATTGTCAGAATGGCCATATTGCATAACTGTGTAGGAAGACATTATAAGGATTTGTTCCAGAATGCAGTCAGGAATACCAACATTCCCATGTAGCAAAAGTACAGTATGCAGCCCATGCAACCATGTATTAAAAGTTTTTCCTTGTATTGTTTCAAGATTTAAACAACATAACAAAGTAAATGCCATTGAATTCGAGACTGCGTAATAGAGAGACGGTAGCACATCAGCTGTCATTTGACTATGATGACTTAAAGTTTAGCACATTATGATTTACCACTGGGCCAGGTGCACTGCTCTTTAAAAGAACAGCAGGGAGATTCAATAAAAGTTATTATTGTTTAAAATAGTGTTCATTTTGCCCCAACCAATCAGATCTTATTTAACATTGGAAAGGTAACATCTGATGGGGCAAACATAGGTCCTATGTAAATTTTGTATGTATGTATGTATGTATATAAATATATACATACTAGCAAAAGTGTATGTTTTGCTAGGTATTTATTTTATTGAAAGCTCAGGGTCATGCTTTCAGTGATACCAACACAAAGTGCAAAAACATGCAAGGGATTCGGGATCTGTCTGCCTCTCCCTAATGCTGTTAAGCTGTGGGGCCAGAGAGAGGCTACTTACACCTCTTTAGCTAGTAGGTATCAGGATCCATTCTGAACTTGCTCTTCCTTTCCACTCCCAGCAAGTATCCAGGGGGAGGCTCAAATGGGAAAAGTCCTAAAAAGGGCCCTGGCAATCCCACCGCATAATATGATGAAACACACACATACCCTCCCATTTTTATTATATAAAGCATAGGTGTTGAACTTTTTCACATGTTTAAAAATGACAGCTCCCAACATTCTCTGGCTGCACTGAACGCCAGAAAATGTATTTTTCGTACATCCTGGAATAAAGCCCTTTTACTGACTTACAGACATTAACAGCCCATGCTTTAGTGATTCCTACCCAAGGGTTTCAACATGCAAGTGATTCATCTGCCCTTCCCTTACTTCCATAGCAATTACACTATTGGTTTAGAGAAGGATTATTCAGGTCCCTTCAGGCAGTAGGAGTCACACACCCAACCACCTATCCGACAGCTATAATCCATAGAATGTCAATGGAATAAACCTGCAGGTCTGAGAATAGACCCAGGCATTTCTGTCACATTGTGTAGTTTAAACCAAACATTGGGGAACCTATCATATATAGATATCACTTAATGTCCAGCAGCAGCCCTCCTTTTTGTCTATTGAGAGGGGAGGGTAGGTGAGATGAGAGACTCAGATGTTTTATAAAGAAAGTGACATATTTCAATTGCAATTTCCTACTTCCTACTAACACTCAGAAAATACTTTAATTCGCTAACACTGCTGTCAATCTAATATTAAGCACACCATTGGATACAACAATAAAAGGGAAGTGAGAAATATGTTCCTTTTTAAGCTTAAATTGCCTCCATGTAAAACTTCCTGAGGTGTGGCTAAACACTCTATTTTGAAGATTCCATTACAAAACAGGAGTGGGGACTATGCAAGTACTTTTATTTATATATTTTGCCTTATTTACATTTCTATATACTTTAATGTCATTACTACACATTTCTTAATATTGATATAACTATTTATTTAGTGCTTAACCAACACATAAACACTGTCCCTATGTATATTACTTTTACCCCCACCAACATAGTACCTCCGAAAACCCCAATGTATTCCCCATGAATTTATACATTTATTTATATAATAATAAGGGGTAAGGGATGTATACATGGTTTAGTAAACAAAAGAGCATCTTGGATTTCCATCACACAGCTTCAAGAAGAAAATCCACAAAAGATTTCGGAAGATTGCAAGATGTGTAGACCACATGGGACGTTCCGTTGGAATACTGTATTTTGGCTCTCAAATGATTAGTGAAATTGGAAACTTCTCAAAGGGTGGCTAACTGTTAAGACCATCAATAAGCACTGTGTTGTTTGTAAGACCAATAAAACAATGTGTTACTGTGATAGGTTCAAATTAACAAATGTGAAGTAGGAAAGTTAATACACAGATGACGTGTGTGGTCTTATTACTATTTCAATAACTTAATATAGGTACTGATACAAAAGTCTCTTCGAGTATCCAAGGAATTGTGTCCAGGAATTTCAACAGCTGCATTTAATGCCCTCACAATACTATTAATTACGTAGAGCTTTTTTTCTTCTTTGTAAATCCCTGTAAAATCCACCTCTCTTTAAACAAAAACATGCTTGTTTGGAAGGGTAGAGGGTTGGCAGAATAAATAACCATGTGCAACAATAAAAATAGAAAAAGAAATAGTTGCCCTGAGGATAAAACTTTGGTAGCTGTCCTCTATAGCCAAATGTCATCAGATCAAGGTAATTATATACATAGAAGTCTGAAAGTTCACATCCTGTTTTTACTGCTAAACCATTCTTACAAAAACCTGGAAATATCAGACCTTTCTAGCACAAAATGCAACACACACAATGGGGACAATTTTACAAATAAGTTAACCCAGGATGATCTCTTTGGAAAAGAGTCCGTCTATCTTTTAATGGTAGAAAAGAATCCCCTATACCATTTATGGCGTAAACAGGTTATTCTGTCCAAGAGGATTTATATTTTGTCATGTATAATTCTACAGTATATTTCTGTGTGTTTCAACATGCAGCTCGGGGGGGAACTTGATTTAGTGGCTTTCCTACCAGCTATTACTCTACAAATGTGGTATTAAAGGGTATCTCAACAGGGAAATTTCTTTTTGCCATTTAGTTTTATTAAAGAATCCAACTCACTGTTAGTGGGTAGCTGTATCTTCATGAAAAAATGTGGTGGTCTTTATTTCTGTCTATCCCCCTCCCCTACCTGCAGTGGTTAAACGTTGCTTTGTTGGCTCTGTGCTGAACTTGCAACTTGCAGGACCTCCCACAAGTGATTCTGGAAGCAGCATCATGCAGTTGGCCTCAATATTTTGCTTATTTAGACCGGTTACGTTGGTGCGTGCCCATCATGCGCGCCAGCTCAAAAATCAGCTAAAGATACAGCTACCCACTAACAGCATGTTGGATAGACAGTGTACATATCCTTTAAAGAACAGGAGGTAAAGGGGCTATGTCTAACATCCTGCAGGAGACAGGACAGACGTTAGGTACTTAACCGATCGATCATCCTCCTCATGTTCTTCAATAAAATTAAATGGCAATTATTTTCCCCAGTGGAAATACCCTTTAAAGGGCATGCCCACCCCTTTTTAAAACTTTTAATATACTGTAGGTCTCCCCCCCCCCAGCCCCAACCGCTATATTCCTTTTTACAGAAACTCCCCCGATCATTACTTACCTTCCCTCTCTCCTTCAAAGTACTGTCCCAGCCCTCTGCTTGCATGAAACTGTATGCAGGGGGCTGGAGCGGCAGCTGCATCCGTGGCTTCCGGCTGCACAGAACGCCAGGGGAAAGAGGTAAGGTAAGGTAAGTAATGATCGGGGGAGTTTCTGTAAAAAAAAATAATATAGCGGTTGGGGCTGGGGGAGGGAGACCTACAGTATATCAAAGAGGTTACACACTAGGGGGAGGGAGAGCAAAACGAGTGGGCGAGGTAGGGGGGGGCGAGGGGAGGAGGGCTGCAGTGCGCATGGCAAAATTCTCCCGGAGGAGAGACAGGAGGTATATGGACTTTAACGGCAGCTATTTGCTATATGGAGTCCTATATGGACATTGCCAGGCTCCTTGTGGCCAGTTTTTGGGACTTTGGAGGGACATTACAGGAGAACCATTTGGAGCAGGGATGTAAGGTAAGGATTTTATTACACTTATTACTGGGGCCAGTTGTGGGTTAAATTATAGTTTTGGGGGTGGACATGCCCTTTAAACCAATTGTAGCTTTTGCTTGGGTTACTTTTCTAAAACTCATGAAAACACCACAATTGGGGCAGAGGGAAGTTGAGACCTAACAAAGAAAGTTACATGTGTGGGATACGCCTAACCTAGTGTTAAGGTCAGTGTGAATGTAAGACAGGATATTTGCAGTTGCGGCTCTTGGTGAATTCCCCCTTATGTGTAAGGAAATTTATTCCTTGTCAGCTCATGAAAATCCCCCCAGGTGCCTGTTTATAGGTACCAGTATACAGCTTCCTTTCCCAGTACCAGTATCCATCTTCCAGTCTCAGTATCCAGATCCCTGCTTCTATTCTAGTATCCAGTTCCAGTATCCACTCTCTATACCTATATCCATTATAAGTATCTAGCTACTTACCTGCATCCAGTTCCAGGATCCATACCTATATCCATTATAAGTATCTAGTTACTTACCTGCATCCAGTTCCAGGATCCATACCTATATCCATTATCAGTATCTAGCTACTTACCTGCATCCAGTTCCAGTATCCACTCTCAATACCTATGTATATAAGAAATAAAATGCATACAAGTGTAAGGTAATAGTAAAATGGGGTACTTA
Source organism: Hymenochirus boettgeri (assembly GCA_019447015.1). NCBI lineage: Eukaryota > Metazoa > Chordata > Amphibia > Anura > Pipidae > Hymenochirus > Hymenochirus boettgeri. Next base: position 307,050,718 of record CM033470.1, on the reverse strand, counting down.
ATTTGCTTATCCAAAATTCTATGCAAAAGACTCTTATTTATCAGGAGTGAGCCCTCGCAAATGTTGGAGGTAGAGATGGGCGAACTATATAAAGGTCGGTCCATTTTCAAAGTTTCGAACTTCAGAGAAAGTTCGAATTCAGACTCATTCAAGTCTATGGGAGAGTGACAGTTTGGAAAGAGTGATTTACAGCTAAACTAACAGAGGTAACTTACTGTAAATGGCTGTGGCACCTGGGAAATGGTCTGGAGAACATGTCACTGTCACCAAAACTTGTTAAAACAATTCCTGAAGACAGGTGGGCAATTGTTGGGTTTAGCGCAAGCTACATTCGACGATACATTCGAGGATTATCGAAACGAAAGAGCAAACGATCCTTCCTAGGTTAGCGAATGGTAAATTCGAGGATTATCGAACGAATGAACAATCCTTCCTAGGGTTAGCGAATGGTACATTCGAGGATTATCAAATGAACGAATGATCCACGGTACATTCGAGGATTATCGACCAAACGAACGATCCTTCCCAGGGTTAGAGAATGGTACATTCGAGGATTATCGAATGAAAGAACAATCCACGGTACATTCGAGGATTATCGAACGAACGAACGATCCTTCCTAGGGTTATCGAACGGTACATTCGAGGGTTTGCAAGAACGAACGAACGATCCTTCCTAGGTTAGGGAATGGTACATTAGATAGTTAGTGAAAACAAACGATCTTTCCTAGGGTTAGCAAACGGTACATTCGAGGGTTTGCAAGAACGAACGAACGATCCTTCCATAGTTAGGGAATGGTCACATAGATAGTAGCGAAAACAAACGATCTTTCCTAGGGTTAGCGAATGGTACATTCTGGAGTTAGCGAAAGGCCAGTAAATTCGATAGTTATCGAAAATACAGCCACGATTCTGAAAAACAAACTAGTTTGAGCGCGATCTAGTTCGAATAGTTTGAGTTTGTCAAAACTCAGAAAGTTTGGCTCGAACTCGGGCCCGAGTTCGAGTTCTAGACTATCCCTAGTTGGAGGCAGGGTGTTGCTGAACTACCACTCTAGGAAGAATGCAATAAATGGGTGCCAGTGGTTCTTGAACTTAAATTTTATTAGATATATTAATAATGCTTTGCAATTAGCGTGATAGAGGTGGCATAGCATGGCACAGATATCTTATGATACAACAAATAACAATGCAGGCGTTTTCGTTCCTGTACATTTTTCGAAAAGGAGGCATGGGAGTTCCTGTGATATCATTTACGGTCCGTGGCATATAGGAAACATGCTGAAGAATGGCAAAATCACCAGAAAATCTCAAGATCTCTCTCCACAACACTATCTGCTCCAAAAAGCTCCTGAAACTCCCACACTCCCAGGAAGTGACAAGTGGTCCTGCCCCCTTAAATTTGAAAAATGCAATCAAAAACAGGGATACTATATAATATTGAGAATTACTGGTATTAATACATGTACTGTAGTTCTGGTTGGTACAGGGATACTATATAATATTGAGAATTACTGGTATTAATACATATACTGTAGTTCTGGTTGGTACAGGGATACTATATAATATTGAGAATTACTGGTATTGATACATATACTGTAGTTCTAGTTGGTACAGGGATACTATATAATATTGAGAATTACTGGTATTAATACATATACTGTAGTTCTGGTTGGTACGTGGATACTGTATAATATTGAGAATTACTGGTATTAATGCATATACTGTAGTTCTGGTTGGTACAGGGATACTATATAATATTGAGAATTACTGGTATTAATACATATACTGTAGTTCTTGTTGGTACGGGGATACTATATAATATTGAGAATTACTAGTATTAATACATATACTGTAGTTCTGGTTGGTACGAGGATACTATATAATATTGAGAATTACTGGTATTAATACATATACTGTAGTTCTGGTTGGTACAGGATACAGGAATACTATATAATATTGAGAATTACTGGTATTAACACATATACTGTAGTTCTGGTTAGTACAGGGATACTATATAATATTGAGAATTACTGGTATTAATACATATACTGTAGTTCTTGTTGGTACGGGGATACTATATAATATTGAGAATTACTAGTATTAATACATATACTGTAGTTCTGGTTGGTACGAGGATACTATATAATATTGAGAATTACTGGTATTAATACATATACTGTAGTTCTGGTTGGTACAGGATACAGGAATACTATATAATATTGAGAATTACTGGTATTAATACATATACTGTAGTTCTGGTTGTTACGGGGATATTATATAATATTGAGAATTACTGGTATTAATACATATAGTGTAGTTCTGGTTGGTACAGGGATACTATATAATATTGAGAATTACTGGTATTAATACATATACTGTAGTTCTGGTTGGTACAGGGATACTATATAATATTGATAATTACTGGTATTACTACATATACTGTAGTCCTGGTTGGTAGAGATGTCCGAACTTCGCAAAATCCGGTCCGCTCGAGAAAACTAGTATTTTCAGACATTTTCGAAAAATATGTATTTTCGGGAAATTTTCTAAAAATATGTATTTTCGAAAATACAAGTAATCCTCGGAATTTCGAAAATTTTCGAAAATACGTATTTATGGAAATAAGAGAAATCCTTTCGAAAATACTAAAAATCCGCGAATCGGAAGTTCGGAAGGCGGAAAATCCGCCGTTCGCGAACGGGATAAATCCGCTGCGGATCCGGGTTCGGATCCGCGAACCGGCCATCCCTACTGGTTGGTACAGGTATACTATATAATTGAGAATTACTGGTATTAATACATATACTGTAGTTCTGGTTGATCCAGGGATTCTTTCCGATTGCCATTTGGACACAGGAAGGAATTCCCCACACACACACACACTTTTTTTTTAGCTTTTTTTTTTTTTTTTGCATTCCTCTGAATCAACTGTTAGGTAGGGTTAAATAAAGAGGGTGAAAAGGATGGACATATGTCTTTATTTAACCTCAATTACCTTGAATACTTGGATATAAAATAGTTTCTTTAAACAATACCATAACTAGTAATCTACACCATGATATACACAGTTATAGTGTAAGTTGTAATGTTTAGTATTCGTTTCCATGTTTTCCAAAAATATTGATCTCTTATTTTTTGGCCACATTTTTTATTTAGAACCATTTGTAATTGAACCAATGTTGGGTATTATGTCCATCCTAATTTATTTATAAATTAATTTGCAGTAGGCACTGAAATCCTTCCTCCCAACACCAAAGACCATGCATTAGGGGATTAAAAAATTAAGCTTCACCCATACCTAGAAGAATAGCCGTAAGAATGACCTCCCAGAACAAAGCTTGGTGTATCAGCACACCAAACGCCATGATGGTTGGGCGTAATGATTTGAATTGCTGTACTGTCTCTGTTTTGGTTGATCATAAAATTGTGCAAGATAATATCAGAATGAAAATTAGAATTTCAATAAACTTAAGGACTTGTCAACAGAATGGCAGACAATGTTGTATTTGAACAAATTGGGTCAAATTTACTAAAAATTAGATTGAAGGATTAAACTTGATGGACTTTTGTCTTTTTTTTTTTAAACCAAATGAACTATGTACTTGTGTTTAACGATGTATTTAGATCCTTGACGTAGTGTAGTAGTGGCTTTAATTACAATTACAACAATTTTTGTATCTATTGCTACCTTCACAGAGTTATGGGTGGATAGATCAATTAAAGCCCTGGAATATATCATTTTTATAATAATATTATATATAATATATCTGTTGTATTTAATTAGATCAACTGGACTGGATGTTTAGTTCTTGAAGATGTTTCGCTAGTCATCCGACTGGATCTCTCAATTCAGAATGACTTGTACAAGAATCTGTTGAAATTATGTACCTTGTAAAATCACAATTAGCATATCACAGCCAGGTGTTAAGGGCGTGATTGCATAGTACAAATACAGGGATAAGTTCTATAAGCAAAAACATGGATGTACTATGGTAGAAGTCAAGGAAAATGGTAAACTGGAAGTAGAGGTTTACAGAAAACCAACACACACAGATCAGTATTTGATGTTTAACTCCCACCACCCTTTAGATCACAAGCTGGGGGTCATCAGAACCCTGCAACACAGAGCCGAGAACATCCCCACTAGCACAGAGGCGAAGGCTAAAGAAATGAAACATCTCAGAGGAGCCCTTAAAACTTGTGGATATTCAGACTGGGCCTTTGTCAAAAGAAGTAGAAGGAAAGAAAAGAACTTGTTTACCAACAGTGAAGGGTAAAAGCAAGACAGGAGGAAGAACATGGTCATCCCATATGTAGCAGGGGTGTCTGAGAAATTAAGAAGAATTTAAAAAAAACACTTTATCCCTGTCTGCTTTTAAATGAACAACACACTGAGGCAGCAAATGGTACATCTGAAAGACCCAATACACAAGAAAAGCGAAATCATATACGCAGTGCAGTGCAGTGAAGAATGCTCTGATTTGTATGTGGGGGAGACCAAACAGCAACAGCATCAACGTATGGCCCAGCACAGAAGAGCCAATTCCTTGGGTCAGGACTCAGCCGTGTACCTGCATGTTAAGGATAAAGGACATACCTTTGACGATTGTAGTGTTAACATATTGGCAAAGGAACATGACTGGTTCAAGAGAGGTGTCAATGAGGCCATTTATGTGAAAATAAAGAAACCAAGCCTTACTAGAGGTGGGGGGGGGGGGGGGTTCAACACCAACTGTTTTCCATGTACAATGCTGTTTTGACACATTACCATGGGTGTTCCTACTGTATAACACCTGGCTGTGATATGCTAATTGGGATTTTCCAGGGTACATAATTGCCAAAGATTCTTGTACAAGTCATTCTGAATTGAGAAAGCCAGTCGGATGACTAGCGAAATGTCTTCAAGAACTAAACTTCAAGTCCAGTTGATCTAATTGAATACAACAGATATACCATGATCTGGATGAATGAGATCCTTCACAAGCATTATATATAATAATATTTTATTAAATCTCAACTTTTATAGTATTATCTTGAAACAGTTATGCATACAAGATTGTTTAAGAATGGAAAGAATATGTCATATATTTGCAAACAAAGCTTAGTGAAGTACTTAAAGAGATTATTCCATTGACATTCAACAATTATGCAACGGAACATAAATGTTATTAACTAATTAAACTCATAGCACTTCTTCATATTTGCTTAATAGGATTTTGTTTTTCCTATGGATACACGTTATGGGTTTCTATGTACTCAGATTTCACTGACCACACTGAACAAAGGAGCATTGTTGGAAAGTTTTATGGTTCTGTGGACAGGGATTTAGGGAGAGATCTAATGCTTATGTCAGAATAACCAAGTGTCCAATTCCAGAGACTTTCGATCATGCTATCGTTTTTTAATGTTTTGAATTTTTTAGAATCCAACAGCAGCTGAAATCTGTCAAAACCATTTAAGCATGTGTGCTGTTCTCCACATAGAAAATAACAAACCGCTCGGTGGAGATGGTACATTCATCTGGCATAAAACAAAGAAAATTCTTAAAAAGGCATCATGGACTCTAAAACCCATTAATCATAAAGATCAAGAAACCAAAATGGACATATACACATGTCAGTTATTTCAACAGTAAAATGTCCTTTCAAGACATCCCTGAATGATTAAAGTGCGAAGTTAAATCAAACTGAAGATTGCTTTAAGTTCAGCTTCACACATTTTTACATTTTCCTCCGGAATTAGGATGAATCTTCCGTATTTGTTGAACTTTCAGGCAGTTTAGCAACAGGGATCAAATTGTGCAACTGTAACAATGATGTTGGCAGACCTTATCCAAATCAATTTTTTTTACATTATTCATTACTTTTTTAACATTTATTTTATAAACACCCAATGAGTTTTGGAACGGTGCCCAAAAAGGTTATAAAGTGCTAGAATTCCTTTTAAACATAAACAAAATATTATATCATTCTTCAAGGGAACCTTATGGTTTTTGCTGTTTTAGGAAAATAAAAGACTATCGCTTTGGGTTGCAAGTATTCAACAGTTTCTACTGCGGTTATTATTCTAAGGGTTCCATTGAAAAACTATTTCATAATAAATCTTATCTCTTCTGGAATCCAGATAGTAGTCTAAACATTTATTGTTCCAGTGTTTGCTATGTTCTAGAATTCTCTCTCAGATGATGTTGGGGTAGTGTTTAGGTATTGGACTTAAGGTTTGGGGTGACAATAAACAGTATGGAAATGTCTATCGAATCTAGCAAGTGTCAATTGTTTTTGGAATTGTAAAGAGATGCTCTACTTAGTATATGTTCTACATCAGATCTATCCAATGCAGGCCATATGTTAGCGAACATACAGATGTGGCCATATGCTCTTAATGTCAACAGCAAATAAATGGCCCAGGCCGGGAAACGTTAGCAGATAGAATCTTACTACTGAAATATACCAATCATATTTCTCAATATTGGTTAAAAACACATAGGGCCTGATTTACCCACATGTGCTGTGCTAAAAAAAGGGGTTAAAATTGTGCTAACCTATATTGAATAATTGCACTGGCTGCACCAGTTTCAAATGGCCAAAACCTTTTTACCATTGATGAAATAGGACGCGATATTTGGAACAAGCGAATGTATCTGGGGTGACTCAGCACTTGGACCACCATGAAGGTTGGGTGAGTTACAAACCCAATATACGAATGATTTATGTACATAAAATATACCAATGTCATGTGCAGGGACACACTAAAAAGTTTTAAAACCTGGACCTAGGATCAATAGCCATGGGGGGCCACATAACGCAAAATCTCCTACTAACAACCCAAATGTCACTACAAATATGGAAAGCAGTGGTGAAATCACATAATCTCCTACCAGAAATCATACAACTACCCATCCATTCGCTGCAACTATCCATACCAAATCTAAATGCAAAAACATGGACAGACCATAATATCAATTTCATATATGATATATATGAAAGAAATGAAATAATACCCTTTGACCTTTTGATCCAAAAATATCTACCCAACAACAACGAATTCCTAAGATATAACCAGATAGAAAGTTTCCTAATATCCAAAACAAAAGTCAAAACTCCCAGAGAACAAGAACAGATCAATGTAATCAACCTAATCACCACTACTGATACCAAGAGAAAGACAATATCGAAAATATATACACACTTAAATAACAAAAATACATTTGTATACTATAACAACCACAACAAATGGTCCAAAGACCTACAAATTGACATAACTCCAGAACAATGGATAGAAGCTGAAAAACTGACATTTAAATTAACTAAATGCATAAACAAGGAAATAAACAAAAAAGTAACATACAGATACTACAGAAACCCACTACAAATATCTAAATGGTTTGATACATACTCACCATTATACTAGAGACAATGTCATCAACAAGGCTCCTTTCTTCACATATGGTGGTATTGTCCTAAAATCAAAAAAATCTGGTTCAAAATAGAATATTTCATCAACAATCTTTTTAAAATAAGAATAAAAATCAACCCTGCTCTAGCACTGTTAAAGGGCATGTCCACCCTTTTTAACAACTTTTAGCCATTAATAGAACACCCTCCCCCAGCCCCAACTGCCATAAAAATAATTTAAGAAAGTTTCTCCGATATTTACTTACCTTCCCTCTCTCCTCCGACGCCCGGCCCGGCCTTCTGCTTGCAAGACACTGCAAGCAGGGGGCGGGACCGGCAGCCGCGTCCGTGATTGGCTGAGAGGCAGCCAATCAAGGACGCGGCTGCCGGCTTCTCAGAATGCCGGTGGAGAGAGGGAAGGTAAGTTGAGTTCTGGTAACTTTCTTACAATAATTTTTATGCGGTTGGGGCTGGGGGAAGTTGTTCTATTATACGGGCAAGGGGTTTTATGGTAGGGGGAGGGATAGCAAAACGGGAGGGAGAGGGAGGGGAGAAGGGCTGCAGTACGCATGCCAAACTTCTCCCGGAGGCCAGATAGGAGGCAGAGTCCTATATGGACTCTGCTATCCTCCTGGTGGGCAGTTTTTGGGACTTTGGGGGGGGACTACAGGAGAACCATATGGAGTTGGGATGTGAGGTAAGGATTTTACTACACTACATGGTGGGGCCAGTAGTGGGGGGATTATAGTTTTGGGGGTGGACATGCCCTTTAAATATTGGACTAAATGCTTTTGTGGACAACCAAAAATGTATTATCTACCATATATTCACTATTGTGAAAATCCTCATAATAAAATATTGGTCAACAAATAAAATTCCAACACTGAAGGAATTACAGAATATTTAACCAATAACATGCTCTATGAAAAAATATTTCCTTGCTCTCAGGGAATGTTTGTTAAATTCTATAGAAATTGGGAGTATTGGTACACAGATGAAAGATCAATGTAAAAAATACATATTATATAAAAAAAAAATGTATGTGATATTAAGTGCTTATATTTACCCTTAGAAATGTATTTTCCTGTTAACACCTAATTGTAGAATTTATCTAAAGTATTGTATCTGTTATATAATATACTTTCATATATATATATATATATACTTGAAAAATCAATAAAATATATGTTATTAAAAAAAAGTTTTAACACCTGGACACCTACAGCAGTCAAGAAAGTGCCTTAAGAATATATAAGGGAATTCCCTGCACAGCCCATGGTGATATAAAGCCTATGTGAGGTACTGTACCAGAAGTAACAACACTGTTCCCAGTTGCTAGTGATAGCAGGTAGTACCAATGTTCTGATCAATATTGTCACCCACTGAAAGTCAATGTATCAAACATCAAAATGATGGTATATGGAGCCAGTGTATGGCCATTACAGCTTGAAAAGTACAACTTAGTCATCTTTAATCTGAAAAAAGGTTGTAGAAAAAAAGAAGAGCAAGAATAAACAAGAGGAGACTGGAATGAACAGGTTTTTACTGTGACACCAATGGCTCGCATGGTGCTTCAAAACAAATGAAGGCCAAAGTAAATTTGTAAAGAAATAAACTGTTATTGAGGTCAGGAAATTGTAGGCAATTGGTAGGGGAGTGACCATTAGAGGGAGCGAAGACCAGAGGAAAGAACAAAAGTTTATAATGAGAAATGAGGAAAACATAGGAAAGAGCTGCAACAGTGGAAAGTGAAAATAAGAAATCGCAGAATGTAAACAGAAGTCATGCTTAGAGATGAAAAGAGAATCTATAGTTCGGAAAATGGCCCCTGTCCCCTGGCTCCAAAACCTGCAAAGACTAGAATTAATTGATGTTCAATATAATGCAAGGTTACATACAGTGGTGTGTGTGTGGAAGGGGGGGGGGGCAGGAAGTAAGAGGGCCCATGATCTCCTCCCCAAATGATCCACCATCTGAAGAAAATATATGCATGTTCAGCTGTTTAAATGACCGGAACCGAACTTTAGCGTATATTTACTTCTTAAAAAACAGTTGGTCGCAGATCTTCTGGGGAGTGGAGGGGTGTTTGTCAGGGGCCCAGCCGCCAATCTTGCGTGGGGGGGTTTACAACCCCTACAGTTATGCCCCATCATTTATAAGGTTTTTAGTATAAACTTTTTCTGTGTTATTACAGTAGGTAGACAAAGAGCTGGTACACACAGCTCAATATTTTGCTCTTATCTAGCACTGAGCCCAAAATTTTGGACGATTGGGAGAAATATTAACCTTATTGTAATTACGGACATTTCTGTCATTTTCCTATGCTCCATGTGTAGATTGGTAGCGGTGAGTCCCGATTTTAAACCAAACTATGAGGGTACTGGGTTTTTTCAAAAATGTGCAGATTCGGCAGAACTTTGATGCATTTCATTTTGTAAATTCAAAGCATGAAAAATGTTAAATTCAAAGTTTGATTCAAAAATTCCACTTCTATTGACTTGAATTGGGTTTGATTCTGTTTCACAGAATTTTGACACATGACCTGTAACCACTCTACATATTAATAAATCAGGTAGCAGAATGGGGTGAGATAGTCACCTGTGTACCAACCCTAACAAATCTCAGGTAATTCAAAAGCTCACACAATACAAAGTAAATTCTCAACACATGTAGCATGTAAGTTTAATTACCCAGTGATAAACCAGCCTGTTAGAAAATCATTATTTCCTGTTCGCCTACATTACATCAAAGGTTCTTACTCCTAAATACAGTTTATTGACAAAGAAGAACATAAAGTGGTTTCATTGATGCTTGTCTGAATAGGAAAAGTAGTCTACAATTTCCTGTATAAAAACGCATTTTGCAATTATCCAGTTAATCATAGGACAAAAGGATCCTCCTTATACATTTTTCAACAGCAAAAAACCCCCCCAAAAAATCCAGACTCAAAATAATTTGAATTGAAAGTGCATTCATTATTCTTTATGTAAAGATTATTATTATTATTTTATTTATTTATTATTATTTTATTATTTTATATATTATTTTATTGCCGATGGGTTGGCAAACTTTATAAAAACATTAGAGAAGTACAAAACTGGCGAGTTTCTTTCTGACAGCTTTTCTGCAGATCCGGAAATACGATTTCAACCAAATCGAATCAGAATTTTTTAATCTAAATTTTCAATTCTGGACACAATTTTTTAATCTAATTTTTGATCTTCAAAAAGACGATTTTTAATCTAAGTTTTAAAAATTCTGTCAGACGAGTGGATTTTCAAGACCTGCTTTGTTTCAAAACGGGGACTCAACACCATTGAACCCCTTGGAAAATTTTGGGGGGATTTAGGGGATTTCTCCTATTTGAGCAATTTGGTGGTTTAGGGGAACCAATCAATACTGGTGGCTATTAAGTATAGAGTCCAGATCCGAGTTGAATCCGGTTCTGACTCAGAACTTACGGAACTGACTATTGGATTTGAATATGGGAGACACAGTGAATACGTGAGCCCTTGATTTGGAATATTCAAAAATGATTGAATATGTGATGGGAAAACTCGAAAATGTGCATGTGAAGAAAGTTTTGTTGATAATTACGTGTTCTCCAGACCATTTACCAGGTCTGGAGAAGCCATTTACAGTAATATACTTTAACATACAATTTAATTTTTTTTCCTAAAATCCGTTTTCGGAACTCAGCAGATTTGAACATCTCTAGTGATTAAATGGTACGTATAATTTATTATCAAATTCACATGATTGTTAGAATAGAGGTTTGTATATCATAAGCAACAACTATATCAGTATTATATATCAGTAATAAGTGTTCTGTCATTAGATTCCAGTTTTCTAATTAACAGTTGTATAAGGTCATTAAACTCTTTATCTGCAAACTATAATAATTTATCATTTTCTTTTAATCTAGGCTGGAGTTTTAATTGCTCACATGAAATATATCATTTGAGTAATCCTATATTTTAAATAACATGTAATAGGACTTGCGGTTAACCCAGAACACAAGCAGTTTGGCTTATTTAATAAGAGGGCTATACATGTTAACTGATCTGTAACCATATTCTGATTGGTTCCTGCAAATTAAGAATACGGGTAACACTTTGCACCTCATATTAAAGGGCATCTTAGGTAAAAAGTCGCTGTGAACACCAGTCATAAGTTCAATAAGTGTTTATTAACACAATGTTTCGGTGAAAATATCTTACCATGTGTGAGGGACGGTCGTGATTGAGCTTTGGTTGCCTGCCAGGATCGGACGAATGTGCCCATTGGTAAATCACGGGCAATCGTACGGCTCCCTATGGGACTGCACAATCGGTTACACGAACTGTCGGACGCAGCTACTGTTGCCGTGACCGACAATCATTTGTCCTGACCTATCGCTCGCTAGTAGCAGACGCTCGGTTGGTACAAATAATTTTCCCTTGTGTACCCAGCCTTACTTCCTCATCAAGGAAGGACTCACATCCCATTGTATTCTGGGATACTGCATTCAAAGTCAGTCACCTAAATTTAGGATGTTATAAAAACAAGGAGCCTGATTGATCTGTTTTGAAGGTTTCATATGTATGTGCCAGTTACTATTTGTACAAAAACAGAAAACTGAAGATTTGCAAGATTGTGTCAGATTAAAATCAATTTGCTAGCAGATGTATATTTTAATCAGACACAATCTCCCAAATCTTTAGATCACATACATATGAAATCTTTAGAGCAGATCAATCCGGCTCCACATATCATCCCAAATCCACCTGGCTGGTTACTGACTGAGAATGCAGTTTCCCAGAATACAGTACAGTGAGACTGGAAAAACAGATGAAATCTACTATTTAGAAATGAAAGAGGAAAAGGAACTTTAAAGGTAGAAGAAAGATATAAGGTGAGTGGGAAAAGGGTGCATGTTTCCTTTTAATAAGCCTTTTTTGTATTAAAAATTCAACAGCAGTCTACAAAATAGTCTTTGTTTTGATAAGCTCTCTTGGCTCAGAGATAAAGACACCGGGATGGCATTAATCCCCATTAATATTGTGAGCTGGGTCTTACACTTGGTGTTTAGAGAGCTGAAAGTTCCATAGTTGATGAACAAGACTATTTTGCCAACTACAACACAGATACATACAGTATACGTCTTCAGTTAAAGACAAGTCAATGTACAAAGAATAGCATAAAACTAGGGAGACCTGCAGCCTTAAAAATATGTGGAGTTAGGAACTAAGAGCTGCAACTGCTTTCCCATCTTAAATGTATAATGTACTAATGCAGTGACAGATTGATCTCTGGCTCATCCAACAACCAGATTTATGATTCTCCTCCTATTTCTGACAAATCCTAGCATATATCAATAAAGGGGAGGGAATACTGTGGGAGGAGCCAGAGAGCAGTCAGTTATGCATAGTATCCCTTTAAACCCACACTGTTTCTTGTTTTCAGTAATGTTCCAGTAATTAGAGCAGGTTTAAGAAAGTGTAGAACATTTACATGTGTTTAGGGCACAAGTGAGGTACTAACTATTAAGATACTGTAAGACTTTAGGTCCTATGTTAATGCCACTAAATACCCGGGTGTTAAACACACAAGTAAAGGAGGAAATCACAATGTAATATTTGCATCTGGAGTAAAGGGAAAGAACAATTGTGGCTCTAAGTACTAGAGATGGACCCGAATCTGAACCAGGTTCCTATGAAGATTTCATGGATTTGACAGAACTTGGATTGTGCGGATGTCTGACTTTTTTCGGATTTTTACGAACCGAGAAAGTATTTTTGAAAATTGTAGAAATTTCTTAATGATTATTTAAAAAAAAAAAAATTCTATAAATTCTGAAATTTATACACATACAGGGAGATTCAATAAAAGTTCTTATCGTTTAAAATGGTGCTAATTTAGCCCCAACCAATCAGATCTTATTTAACATTTGAAAGCTAACATCTGATTGGTTGGGGAAAAATTAGCACCATTTTAAACGTAAAACTTTTATTGAATAACCCTGATAGTTAAATAGAAATTTTGTAAATTTTCAAAAATACTATCAGGGTAATTCAATAAAAGTCTTATCGTTTAAAATGGTAATTTTGCCCCAACCAATCAGATGTTAGCTTTCAAATGTTAAATAAAATCTGATTGGTTGGGGCAAAATTAGCACCATTTTAAACTATAAGACCTTTTATTGAATCTCCCTGTATGTGTAATGCCAAAACAGGCAACAGTGGGTGGTGTTTTTAAAGATTTTGGGCATTGATATGTGTTCATTTCCCAGGTCCCTGAACCATTTGCAGTAAGTTACCATTGTTATTTTTCTGTTAATTAGCAGCATTAAAATAATCTATCATTGGAGGGAAGATATAAGAAGTTTAAGAAATTCCCCTTTCCCCTCAGTTTTCTCTGCATTGCTTAAGAAGAAGCCTCCAAGCCTAAATCCCTTTTAGAGATTATGTAATAATGCAATTGACGGCAAACTTTGATCTATAAAACCTCAACAATAGGTTCACCTTTCCGTTCTGTGATCATGGAATAGGTTTAATTTTGAGAGTAGCCTCAAACCAAACGGCCCCGTTGCTCTAGTGAAATATATTAGGTTTGATGTATTTGGCTTTATAGACCTTTCAGTTTGCCAACATTGCATTGTCTGAAGTCTCAAACTGAAAATTATAATGTTATTTGAGAAGTAGTATAGAGTCTTTTGTGGGATCTGGGCAGAACACATGATGTAATGCTAACTCGATTTGCAGGTGTGATAGTGAATTCTGCCAGCGCACGCACCTGGTTTTAATGTTCAATTTGGCTTCATTTCAACAAACCCTACTGTACCACTACTGAAGGAAAGAAAGGAAAATAAAAAAAAACATCCAAGTCGTGTCAGGAAAATCCTTAAGAACCTTAAAAACATTCTAAAAAAAAAACAGTAATGCTTCCGATGTGTATCTTTAATCAAGGCTTATTACCGCTTGTAGACCTATTTAAATGTTGGTCAATTAATGGTCAATGGAAAATAGCAGGCATAATCAGTGCCATCTACTAAGGTAGCTGCCATTACACTTGCTTGTTGGATAGAAGGAGATGGAATTTTGAATGATCCATCGTTTCTCAGGCCAAAACATATAACAATATTAGAGTATAGGGTTACTTGGTGCACTAATTGGCTTGCACCCCTGTAGACATATGCTTGCATTCTCTAGCCCAGAGTTCTGTAATAACATAGTTTCAGACTGTGAACCTGTTCCCATAACCCATGAAACTGACATCATATGGTAGAATATTATGCATGGACATTATCTATGGTTCCCGTGACTATGCATAATATTTCATGCATTTTAAATGTATTTTTTTGTGCAACCAAATCAACACGGAAACTATTTTTTTTTCCATGTAACGTGAAAGTATTTTTCCGTCCAGTGCATGTTCACAGCGTATTATAAATAAATACGAGACCTTTGAGGACGATGTATCCAGCTCCTGAAACGTACGTCTAGACACAAGTTTTTATGTTTCTGTCTGCAAAGGCTCTACAAGAAAAAAATAAATAAAAGTTAATAATTGTTCTATTTTTGAGAATTGGTGGAAATGAAGGAACCGATGACAAGTTAGGGTTTGGCTCCTCTATAAAACAAGTGTGACAAATGAGAAAGGCGGCCGTGTAGAGTCAATGATACCTATTATGTTCTGCCAGCATCTTACGTAGTCCATTTCTAGCTACTAAACAATAAGGGAAACACAATGCAATTTATTCCAATCATAGGAAGATAAGAATAAGACCTTGTGAATAGAGATGGACACAAAACCGAACTCGAACCCGAGTTTGAGCCGAACTTTATGAGTTTGGACAAACTTGAACTATTCAAACTGGTTCGGGTTCAAACTAGTTCGTTTTTCTGGACTCGTGGCTGTATTTTCGATAATTACAGTAAGTTCGATAATTATCGAATTTACGGGCTGTTCTCTAACCCTAGAATGTATCATTCGCTAACCCTCGAATCTAGCCTTCAATTTTTGGTAACCCTTGAAAGTATTGTTTGTTTTCGGTAACCCTCAAATGTATCGTTCGCTAACCCTCGAATGTAGCCTTCGATTTTCAGTAACCCTTGGAAGTATTGTTTGTTTTTGGTAACCCTCGAATGTATGGATCGTTTTCGTTAACCATCGAAAGTATCATTCGTCTTTGATAATCCTCGAAAGTATCGTTCGATTTCGGTAACCCTTGAATTTATGGTTTTATTTTCGCTAACCCTCGAAAGTATTGTTTGGTAACCCTCAAATTGGCCATAACCCTCGAATGTAGCTTTCACAAAACCCGACAATTGCCTGCTTATGTTTAAAGGGCAAGTCCAGCCCAAAAATGAAAACTTACATACAGGTAAATCATCCTCCAAAACCATAAATGGTAATAGTTTAAAATCTGAAATATATAAGTCTAACCTGAAATCCTGCACAATATCCTGTTTCCCCTGTTTCTGCTTCCTGGTCCTTCCAGTTAGCAACTGTCAGTTATGGATTTGACAGTTGACATCACAGCCAATGACTGAATGTTAATCCCCTAGCTGCCTATTCTGAGCATGCCCAGGCTCAGTACAGGCTCAGTACAGGTTTCTATATTGCTCAGTTTCCATGAGTCCTCCAGAAGCATAGCAGACATACAGTAATGAATTAATAGGACAAACTATTATATATCAACATATTTTAAAGAGGCCATTCTTTCCAAAGGTGTTCTTATGAGGGTGGAGTTGTCCTTTAAGAAGTGTTTTAACAAGTTTTGGTGACAGTGACATGCTCCCCAGACCATTTCCCAGGTGCCACAGCCATTTACAGTAAGTTACTTTTGTTAGTTTAGCTGTAAATCACCCGGACTTTTCGAACCATCACTCCCCATTGACTTTAATGGGTCCGAATTTGAACTTTCAAACTTTTACTGAAGTTCGAAAGTTTGAAAACGGACCGAACTTTATGAAGTTCGGCCATCTCTACTTGTGAACAATTAGCTATGCTAAATAGGGATAACACAAACGATTGAATAGAGATTGCACTTTCTTTCTTTCTCCTGCATTACATTTCTCGAAGTTTTCCAACGTTAACAGACCTTGACACGTTTCCCTGATAGGGATCTAACTTTCAACAGCTGAATGTGAAAACAACTCACAGAGAATAATCATTACAATTTAGTCAGCTTATGACATTCTGGCACATATTTTAAGATATTTTTCATATGGTGTGCAAATAAATGATCACTTCAAGCTAAATCTGTATCTTATTAGTTTTTTTTTGATTTATGTTCTTGGAAGAAAAGCTTTTCTGCATTTTATCAGAAGGCAGCAATAGTTCCCAATCAAGTTTCATGCCAGTAAATCTGTATTTAGCAGGGAGGTCGAATAGTGGATTCCTGTTTTGACCTGGTAAGCTGCCATGGCTATCAGCTCCAGTGATCATCCCCCAGCTACCCCCATGGGGTGAGCATGTGCAACTACATTAGGGGGGAGAGATCGTCAAAAGGGGAGGCAGGATTAGGTTTGGTTGAGTTCTGAGTCACGATACAAGTGGATTTTGACAGCTCATCTTTTTGCTTAGAGGGCAAAACAGGAGGTAGGAATACTATCTCCTTTCTAAATATACTTGAACTGGCAAGAAAGCTTTAGGGCACTATAGATGGCCTTTAATTCAACGTTAACTTGATTTCCAAAAATAAAATAGGTTCAGTTGATTTCCCATGTGGTAAGTTACCTGAATTATTAATAATAAATAAAATGCCAGAATTTGACCTTTTGTTTTCTTACTGTTTGTAAGTTTTTAGGTGTATGTATTTTAATTAAATCTATATGTGATCTTCTATACAACAACAACCAACTGGTTTAAGGTACAGGACATTGTCAATCCT
Organism: Hymenochirus boettgeri; assembly: GCA_019447015.1. Classification (NCBI taxonomy): domain Eukaryota; kingdom Metazoa; phylum Chordata; class Amphibia; order Anura; family Pipidae; genus Hymenochirus; species Hymenochirus boettgeri. The sequence goes on along the minus strand of CM033470.1, from coordinate 307,033,447 downwards.
ACCCCTGGGCACCTCTCCAAAGCTTTATCACCTTTATACCACTTTTGTTATTTTTTTATTTCAAAAGGGTTACCCTGTAAACATTTTGACTGGCTAACACTGTACACCACTGGTTCCTGCTTTTTGAAATGATCTAATATGACCAGTAGAGATGGAATCTGGGTCCGAATCTGACCTGGATCCGACACGGAACCCCTTGGTTCCGAAATCCGAAATTCGGGTCTTAAAACATCCTTGTATATTCAGTAACCCTTCTCTAATGACCAGTGGTGCTTGACTCTATTGCCAAGCAATTCACATAAAGAAATAAAGTGTTGTGTCTTATTCATCTTAACATTCAGCCTATATAAGGGGTGTGTTTTGCTCTAGCAGTTATCGTAAATATCTTTTGAATGGGCAAGTCATGTTTAGAGATGGTCGAACTTTGTGGAGTTAAAAGTTCGGAAGTTTATTAGTTCGGGAATTAACCCATTAACGCCAATGGGAGAAAATAGTTTGAAAAGTTTGAATTAATTACAAAATAAAATATCAATGGTAAGTAACTTACAGTAAATGGCTGTGGAAATGGCACCTTGGAAATGGTCTGGGGAACACGTACATATCACCAAAATGATTTAAACCCTTCTTTCCCCTAAGATTGGGCAATTGTCAGGTTTCCCCATGCTACATTCAAGGGTTATGGCCAATTTGAGGGTTAACAAAGGGATTAAACGCATTTGGGCAATATGCACTTGTTCCCCAGACCATTTACAAGGCGCCACAGCCATCTACGGAAAGTTACCATTGATACATTCGAGGGTTACCAAACGATACATTCAAGGGTTGTCAAACCGGAACATTCGAAGGATATCACCAAAACATGGAATTGGAGGGTTATTGCCAGTTCGAGAATTAGAGAACTCTTTGTAAATTCGATAATTGTAAAATTTTGGATTATTATCAGAAATACGTCCACGGGTTTGGAAAGTTCTAAAAGTTCAAGTTCGTCCGAACTATAAAAGTTTGGATCAAACTCGGGTTGGGGTTCGGTTATAAGTTCATCTCTAGTCATGTTCCCACTAGAAACTGACAGAAACGCACAACATGTGTTTGTTAGTTTCTGTCAATTATTTGCATGCATTTGTGTCCATTTTTTCGCACTGCATTTTCCATAGATTTATATAGAAAATGCATGCAAAAAATAGACAGGACTGCTGCATGCAGTGCGTTTTTGAAATGCAATGGACCGCAATGCAAACAGACACAATCGGAATGTAATAGTATGAACGGTACTATTGAATTCTATGTGTCCTTGCATTTTTGAAAATGATCCGTTCAGACAATGCACCATAAATGGACCTAGTGTGAACAAGACCTAAGAAAATTCCTTTTATCAAAATGTGGGAACCTGATAATGAGATGTTTTTCCTTATTGTATTGGCAAAAGCAAACAGTGTAGAGAATAGCTAATGTAGAGTGTAGAGTAATGTAATGTAGAGATTAGTGTTTGGTGGAAGAGAAAAATAGAGAAAATTAAGAAAAATATTAAATACGGTGAAAGAAGACAAAGACATGAATATGAAAGAAGGGGTGAAAATAATGACAAAGTGACAACATTAAATATGAATAAGCTGACGGTAGAGAAAGGGAAGATGTAGTCACAGTAGCTTCTAAGTAGTGCACTACAAAAAATGAATAATAATAAAAGAAGACAGGTAGTGAAATCATTTATTGTCAGGATCTATATAGGGAAGAAATGAGACACAGAGTAGTCCAAAGAGAAAAGTGAAAGTTGAAGGACAATAATAATAAACAAGAAGGAAAGTGATGAAAGAAAACATTTCTGATTGAAGGGCTGTTGAAGAAATATGAGGATAACTCAGACAGAAATCAGCAGAAGAGATGAAAGAATACAAAAAAGGAGGAAAGGATGGATAATAAAACAGTAGCTCCAGGGATCTCAATATAGTAGAAAAAAGGTAAGACTTGAGATTTGTCTTGATCCCATTCTGTCCTCGAGATTTCATGTAGATCTTATCTTAGACAGGATGAGAGAATGTTATCACTCCTACCTAGATAATTCTCTTTTCTGACTCTAAATGCTACTGGTCCTTTCCCACTTTCCCTGCCTGTCTTAGATCAGTTTCATATTTCTGGTTATATTAGGGTATAACCTTTATTTAGCTCAATGGGCCTTTCCTTTATTTTTAGTTTATTCCTGAAAAGGACTGTGTATGAGATACAGAAGGAGCCTATTAGCGAAATAAAATAATTTCTGAGGCCTGAAGTAATTACAGTCCTATCCTTACCCTGTGAATATACTGCTGCTCATCACATTCCAATTATCAAAGCTAGGGTAGTAGAAGTAAACTACAATTGATGGCTTTGTCTAGCTCTGTGATTTTGTAATTTAAGCAAGAACACCTGCCCTTTGTTGAGTGCTGATTTGACACCAGATACTTCCTCTGGGTTATCTAAATAATTTGCCATATACTGTATACCACCTTTAGTGTTAGTTCTGTTACATATCCTTTTATCGTACGCAAAAAGACGGCCTTTCACATCTTGTGCATTCAAGCAAATTCAAAAAGGGGGGTGTTCCTTTCATGCATAATTGATCTAGATCTAGACCATTGGTGCTTGAGAATATGAGTTCAAGCCACAAAGTTGAAATAATTTGCCACTGTAATTCGCTTCCCCGCATTAATAGTTAAAATAAGGCTTAACGCTGGTCACCATGCGAAGTTCCAAGAATTTGCAGCCAGCTAATTGCCATTCCTAGACAGCAATCTGACACATCTTATTTTAGGGCATTGAATTCTAATTAAAACTACAAAGCACAGATACATTTATGCAGCTGTTATTGATTTATATTCTTTCTAAGGTGACAATTTATCTGTACTGATGGGAGTTGTATATGTCTCATTATATAATTCTTAAGACTAAACTAAGTCATCTGTCGTGTTTCTTCAGTGTACAGTCTTGTTTAGAACAGCCAAATGTCCTTTTTTATTTAAATTTTTAAACTACTTTATTATTAGTATTATTAATTATTGTTATTGTGGATTTATATAGCGCCAACATCTTCCGTAGCGCTTGACAATTACACAGACACATACACATCAGGCCCTGCCCCAAAGAGCTTACAATCTAAGCACATTTATTTGACACATACAACCTGTCAGTATGTACTTATGATTGGGGGGGAAACCCACGCAAGCACGGGAAGAACATACAAACTCCTTGCAGATGTGTCCAAGGGTGGATTTGAACTCAGGATTTCAGCGCTTCAAAGCATCAGTGCTAACCACTGAGCCACCATGCTGCCTACTGTACCTTTAACTACGTCTGGACCTCTCAACATTTCAAATGTGCCATGCAACAAGCAGTATAGTCAATGAAGCAATGCTTAGTAGAGATGTTCAAGACTGGCAAATTTCTTTCCGTTTCCAGTCCAAAAAGTCCAAAAATTCAAAAACAGACCCATAGAATTTAAACGGAAAAAATCTGAAAGTTCTGATTAAAGTCAGGGTAAATAAAGCATGGCAACTGTAGATGGCTCAACCACCTTGAAGATGGTCAGGGGTACACGTACGAATCACCAAAACTTATATAACATTGAATTTCCTTCACGCTAGCTATTCACAAGGTAATTTCCTTCACGCATGTATATTGGAGGCTAATATCAATAACTTTCAAAAGTAGCCTTGAATATGTGGTAACCCTCGAAAGTAGCCTTGTATTTTCAGTAACCCTTGAAAGTTGCGCCACATACTTTTGAGGATTACCGCATATACAGGGTACTTTTGAGGTTATCGAAAATTTGATTGTCAGTTCTTAGATATTAAAACATAGAAAAGATAATCAATGTACATTCCCAGGTAAATCTGCTAAAATGATATCTCCCCCTGGAGTTTCATGATATTTGAATAGCCTGTAGCCTTTATATGGTCATGGAAATATTTAGTAACTTATCATGCACTTTAACAATACAATAAGTGGTGCATTAATCCCATATCTTCTGCTTTTCTGCCATAACACTCCCACTAACTTTACAGGAAACCCACTGCAACTAACACTCTATTACAACACAACAGTGCCCACCCACCTTCACTGGTAAAGGGGATTCCCAAAGGACAATTTCTCAGTACGCGGAGGAATTGCTCAGACATACCATTATACAGAGAAGAAGCTAGGAATTTAGAAAAGAGGTTTTCAGCAACAGGTTACCCTAATAAATTGTTGAAAAACCATAAGAATGATGCTAAGATGAGCTCTCAAATTTCTTTACTGACCCCCAGGAATCGACCAGGCGATAACACTTTGCGATTTATAACTACATATAATCATCGATGGGATAATATAAAGAAAGTTCTATTGGATAAATGGCAGATCCTAGCTAAATACCCCACTTTGTCACAGTATATCCCAAAAAGTCCCCAAATGATGGCAAGATGGGGGAAAAACATCTCTGATCTAGTGACTCGTAGTAATTTTTAAAGGTCCACCAGAAGAAGTGATGGTGGGTCAAAATGGCAGGGTAAGTTTAAATGTGGTAAATGTAAGTTCCATAATTTTATGTTGATGGGCAACAAATTTAATAACAGTAGAGGAGATAAAATATTCTACATCAGACAATACTATAATTGCAATTCCATTAATGTGAAATATTTGTTAACTTGTACTTGCCCCATGAGTTACGTAGGAATGACCACTCAAAAAGCAAAAGAGAGGTTATCCTCACATTTATCTAATATTCGATATGCAGAAAGGGATCTGGCAAGGGGGAAAGTTATCAGCAGTGTGGCAGATCATTTTTACAATGTCCACCGAGGGTCCACTAAGGACCGTAGATTCCAGATCATTGATGGTGTAAAATTCAACATCAGTGGGGGTAATCTTTTATTATGTAAAGAATCCAGATGGATTTATAACTTACATACTGTTTCACCCTCAGGACTCAACGAGGAATTAGATTTGGGGTCCTTTGTATAGGACTTTTTCTTACCAAAGATATGATGGATGCTAAAACCACTCCTGCTGGTACAACTCATTATGCTGGACTGAATCTATTCATTTATTCATTACCCAACAAAGATTGGAAATTGGAAGCAGAAGAGGAATTGCTATAACTTGACTCAAGTCATATGACTGGTGAACTTTAAGTCATCTACCTCTAACATTTTTTCAAATGATATCGACCTGTAGGAAAATCCATTTGGTTTTTAATATTTGGGCTCGGAAGCAAAATGACTTACCTATTCCTGTGAGAGATATTGATATAGGTATACACTTCAGGAAACATTCATTGGTTCTACATCATTGGGCTCGGAAGCGTAATTACTTACCTGTTCCCGTGGGAGATATTGGTACGAGGTATTGGATTATGTTATAGAAATTGAGCCTCTTTGGGACTGTTTATCTACAGCCCATATGGATTGTACATGTAGTTCTCTTTTTCAATCCCACAGACTATATTCCAGGAAATGTTTACTACATACGATAGCAGTGTTTGAGCTCAATATGGAATGATTGCTTGGCACTTGATGTGCCCTAAAAAAAAAAGTAAATACAGGCTTTAGATACTTACTTGTGTTGGGACATTTAGAGAGTACACCTGTTTTGTATAATGTATATAACCTAAGTGTAAATATGTTGTTTACATTGTAACATTTCACTCATTTAACGGTGACGCTATGTATTCAGTTACAGGGCGATTTTGCCCTATCTTAAGATGGCCGCGTTTACTTTATTATGATCGCCTAGGGCCATCTTATCACTTTAATCTCCCGAGAGTTTCATGATATTTATATCCCTAAGTCGCAAACCTATGACGCACACTTCTCTGCGCCATTGAGGAAGTCCGCGATGGCGAACGAAATGCGTCTGGCGTGCTTTTAATAGCCCTCGACCCCCTTGCCTCTCTACTCCGGTGACTTGTGGTATTGTATTACAGCGATCATAGCCCTACTGCTGATAATCTTTTGCTTTATTTGTATGATACATGTGCAAGGTGTTGATCTGCCAATATATTTAGATTTCTCACTTTTATATGTATACAATATACCGATAGATTGCGTAAGTAGGCAGGGTATGGTTTAATCTTGTTTGTGGGATGGGTTGGGGAGTGTGATATAGATATACTTACCTCATATACCATAAGTGATGAATACATTTTGATATATTTTTTAACGCATAGTGTGCCCATCTATACCCATACTTTGTTTGTCTTTGTGTGTTTCGATAACACTCCCACTAAGACATCTCAGATAGTGAGTGGCAGGTAATTTAGGTAATAAAAGGAATTTTACTGTAGAAAGGTTTGTACAAAAACTTTTCAAAGGATTTGAATCATTTGGTTATGCTGGGACAGTTTCCCTCTATTGTTGGAAGATGTAAATGGTTCCATTTAAAGGGTAGATTAACATAATGTTTTTTACATGCACTACTTTCCTGTATTTATCAGACTCATTACATCAATATTGTATTTCCATGAGATATTTCTGTAATGTCTTTTAATATTTTCTAATATGCTCACGTCTTGTTTGTTAAAAGCTATGGCCCTTAGTTTAAATGTAATCAGCATTTGGACAGTTCCACTGCCCTTTCTACAGTAAAATTCCTTTTACCAAATACCTGCCTCTCACTACCTGGTCAGATACAATCACTGGATTACAACTCTCTCTTTGTATTAACTAGATTAAGTCACCCAATTCTGTCATCTCCTCTGGTATTTCATGTGTAACCTTTTTCATCTCTCTACGTTGCCTTTGTTATATCCCATCCTGGAAAAGATTTATTTTCCTGTGTCCCCAGGTTTAATCAGAGATGGAACATCTCAGCTAATTTGAAAACTTTGAGTAGAATAAGTCAGTGATTCAAAGTGCTGGATTGTTGTTGCTTTATCTGTTCTAAAGTTTTCCGTTTTCCCCATCGTTCTTCTTTAATGAAGCAGCAGAGTTGGAAAATAAAGTACTTAAAAAAGAAAATGGTACAGTACTCTTATTCAAATGCAGCATTTTTATGGAAATTCAATCTTATTTGCCCATCTAGGTTTAAACCAGAAGTGTAAGTGATGCACATTGGACTTAAGCAACTTTTCAGCTCTTTCAAGGTTCACACTATCACAGGCTTCCTCTACCTAAGGACCATTATACTCAAAGCAACAAAAGTTCTGCGGAGGAACTTTCGGAACTTTCATTTGGTTTCGATATTGAATTTGGAATAATAGATACAGAACGCAGAAAATGATCAGAATCACAGCTCCCATTCACTTCTATTGGGTTTCAAAACTTTTAGAAAATTTAAAAAATCCAATTTCGGGATCAAAACTCACCAGTTTGGAACATCTATCTGCATTTCAGGCTACTGAATGGGCCACTTTTCCTACCTTTTTTTGCAACTAATTTTAAACCCTGTGTGTTAAATCACTTGCCATAATGTCCTGCCAAATTGTTGGCAGAACATCGCTATGACTGCTACCTGCCTGGATCCACACCAGTCAATGTCAACAAAGAAATATTTTGATGACCACAACTCAAGAATGGGCCAGGAGCTTGGATCAGGTCATGTATCTCACAAGTGAGAATGTTGGAAGGGAAAATACCAATATGTTCCAAATTATTAGAAAAATTCTCTTTTTTTTATTTTTCCCACACCATAAATTAACCCTACAATCTTGTTATCTATATTGCCAATGAGAGTGCATTAAGCTAACAATCTATTTCTGGGCACAAGCTAGCAGGGACTTTTTCAGCCTCTGGTTTGTGGAATATGCAATCTCCTCGTATTACATGGGAACAAAACTTGCAGATACAATAGTAAACCAAGATAATTTCTCTCCGCAATGCAGCTCGCTGTTAAGAATTATTGATTTTAAAGGATAAGTATGCTATAAACCCACAAGCAGCAGCTTTAAAAAATCTTTTTCCCTTTTTTTACCCCTAGGTCCCTCCTGAGCCTAACTTTACTGATGTAAAGTTGCTGACATCTTGCTTCAGCATTGTAGTCTGCTTAGCTTTGCCCCCGAGACTTCCTGGATCTTCTTCTTCTGTAGTCCAAAAAAGCCATGTCCGTTTGGTGCACGGGAGGCGAAGCTAAGCAGACTACAATAGGTAGGCTCAGGAGGTACCTAAGAAAAAAAAGGAAAGAAGATTTCTTAAATCTGCTGCTTCCAGTAAAACTTAAAGGGCAACTGTGGTCTCAAAACAAGTTAAGGTTAAATTAAAGCCTGCAGTATTTTCTTTAAAATGAGCCGACAATCACATCTCTGGCTTGCACCCGAGAGAGGTTACATTGGGGTGAATGTTCAAATTTCCTACTTCCATTAGGTTGAGTGACATCACTAGACCTCAGCTCCGCCCGTCCACACTGGGGGAGAAGCATGCTCAGTTTAGACTTAATGCCAGGGAAATAAGGAAGTACCTGGGGGGAAAATTGACAGTCAATTAAAGGACAACAATATAAAAAAAAACCAACATCACCCCCATTACATGTCCACACTTCCAGCAGCTGAAATCACTTACTCACGTTTACAGCCGTGCTGCCCTCTCTTAGATATCACACAGCAAATATGAGTGCTAAAAGCCCGCCTCCTAGATAGCCCAGGGCCATGATTAACATAACACTTGTCATTGGCTGGTAGGAATGTCTGTTACAACCTCTCTCCTCCTCCTCTGCCTGTCAAACAAGCTTACATAATCAAGCTGATCAAGGGTGGGTGGAGGAGTGTTTTCTCGCATGCTAGCTTTGAATGACAGTTAGAGGCAGACAGGATTGTTATGCCCCCTTCACAGCATGGCTAATTGAAGGCTAATTGAAGGCAGAGAGAGGCTCAAAATCAGTAAAATAATGTATGGGAAGGTCTACATACATTTAAAGCAAGTTAAAAAAATGCATTGAGGCAATGCAGTTATCCTTTAATGCAGGCAGAGACTGGTCACATGACTACAAGCTGGTCACATGACTGAAAACAGGAAGTGTTCAAGCAGGAAGTAATATTGCTGAATCTTTCCAGCAATTACTTCTCACAAATTTTATCTAGAGATGTGATTTAGGTTTTATTTTGAAGGTGTGATGGAAGGATTTTTATATAATTATTACTAGTTTGGAAGAATTCGAGACTACAGTTACCCTTTAATTTGGATTTACTTATCCTTTAATCGGGATCATTTGTTACAATTTGATCATCAATACCTGATAATTACAGATTCGCCCATTTTCAAAACAATTCAAAAGTCCACGAATGGACAAGTAAATGGGAGTTAAAATCCGAAAATTCTCCATTTATGGTATAAATAGCAATGTTCCTCACACGTATCAATGACTAAAATCTGTAAAAAAAACCAAATCTGTAAAAAAAACACCATCCAGTACATGCTTCCTGTTTTGGCATTCCACATAATATTTACGAGAATTCTTGTAATTTAGAAACATTCAGACTTTTTGAAAATTGGGAATATTTTGAAATTATGAGAAATCAGAATCTGTGTTCAAGTATTGATTGCTTTTTCCTGTGTTGCAAACTTCTTTATATTAAGCCTTGGACCCCCAGAATTTCCATGGCTAACATGGGATTGGCAAACAAATATAGATACCCAGGAGGCAGACATTCAGATGGCTTCAAGAGGCTCAGAATTGTGTGTAGGGGTTCACCACAATCCCAACAAACCTATGAAGCAAATCAGTACTGGATTGACACAAGAGCCAACGAGCGGTGCTCACAGTTATTTATTGGAGAATACACTGCACTACTGACAATAAGGCACAGTGTACTACTGACAGCAAGGTACAGTATACTACTGACAGTAAGGCCCAGTATACTACTGACAGTTAAGGGCATAGTGTTATATGCAGCAAGGTCCAGTTATACTCTGAAGTAAGGCCCAGTATACTACTGACAATAAGGCTAGTGTAATACTGACAGTAAGGTACAGTATACTATGACAGTAAGGCCCAGATAATACTGACAATAAGGCATAGTGTACTACTGGACAGTAAAGTGAGTACAGTATCTACTGACAGTAAGGCCCAGTATACTAAATGACATAAGGCATAGGTACTACTGACAGAAGGTACAGACTACTACTGACAGTAAGGCCAATATACTACTGGACAATAAGGCATAGTGTACTACGGACGCAAGTACAGTATGACACCGTACCAGTAGGACGTAGACTACTGACAGTAAGGCACAGTACTACTACTGACAATAAGGCATAGTTATAACTACCGACAGTAAGGTACAGTATACTACGAACAGCAAGGTCAGTATCACGGACAGTAAGGTTACAGATACTACTGACAGTAAGGGTACCGTTACTACTGACAATAAGGCCCCCGATACTACTGACAGGTACAGTACAGTATACTATGTAGACAAGCTAAGGTCCCAGTATTACTTATACGCTAAGGTACAGTATACTATGCAGTAAGGTTACAGTATACTACTGACAGTAAGGCCAGTATACTACTGCACATAAGGCTCAGTATACTACTGACAGCAAGGTACAGTATACTACTGACCAGTAAGGCACCAGTATACTACTGACAATAAGGCACTAGTGTACTACTGACAGTAATCGTACAGATATTATGGACGCAGTACAGGACCCATTATACTACTGACATAAGGACGGACACATAGTGTAAGGGTTACTACTGACAAGTAAGATGTACAGTATACTATGGACATGATAAGGGTACAGTATACTACTGGACAATAAGACACGCGACAAGTGTCATTACTACTGACAGTAAGGTACAGTATGATATGACAGAAGGTACAGTATACTACTGACAATAAGGCATCAGTAGTACTACGACAGTAAGGTACAGTATACTACTGACAGTACAGGGACCCAGTATTACTGTATGACGACAATAAGGCATTGGTACTACGACAGTAAGGTACAGATATACTACTGACAGTAAGGCCCAGTATACTACTGACAATAAGGCATAGTGTACTACTGACAGTAAGGTACAGTATACTACTGACAGTAAGGCCCAGTATACTACTGACAATAAGGCATAGTGTACTACTGACAGAAGGTACAGTATACTCTGACAGTAAGGCCCAGTATACTACTGACAATAAGGCATAGTGTACTACTGACAGTAAGGTACAGTATACTACTGACAGTAAGGCCCATTATACTACTGACAATAAGGCATAGTGTACTACTGACAGTAAGGTACAGTATACTAATGACAGTAAGGTACAGTATACTACTGACAATAAAGCACAGTATACTACTGACAGTAAGGTACAGTATACTACTGACAGTAAGGTACAGTATACTACTGACAATAAGGCATAGTGTACTACTGACAGTAAGGTACAGTATACTACTGACAGTAAGGCCCAGTATACTACTGACAATAAGGCATAGTGTACTACTGACAGCAAGGTACAGTATACTCTGACAGTAAGGCCCAGTATACTACTGACAATAAGGCATAGTGTACTACTGACAGTAAGGTACAGTATACTACTGACAGTAAGGCCCATATACTACTGACAATAAGGCATAGAGTTACTACTGACAGTAAGGTACAGTATACTAATGACAGTAAGGTACAGTATACTACTGACAATAAAGCACAGTATACTACTGACAGTAAGTACAGTATAATACATGACAGTAAGGTACAGTATACTACTGACAATAAGGCATAGTGTACTACTGACAGTAAGGTACAGTATACTACTGACAGTAGGCCCAGTATACTACTGACAATAAGGCATAGTGTACTACTGACAGTAAGGTACAGTATACTAATGACCGTAAGGCCCAGTATACTACTGACAATAAGGCATAGTGTACTACTGACAGCAAGGTACAGTATACTCTGACAGTAAGGCCCAGTATACTACTGGCAATAAGGCATAGTGTACTACGACAGTAAGGTACAGTATACTACTCACAGTAAGGCCCATTATACTACTGACAATAAGGCCATAGTGTACTACTGACAGTAAGGTACAGTATACTAATGACAGTAAGGTACAGTATACTACTGACAATAAAGCACAGTATACTACTGACAGTAAGGTACAGTATACTACTGACAGTAAGGTACAGTTACACTGACCATAGGCATAGTGTCTAGACAGTAAGGTACAGTATACTACTGACAGGTACAGTATACTACTGACAGTAAGCACAGATACTACTGACAATAAGCATAGTGTACTACTGACAGAAGGTACAGTATATACTGACATAAATGTATGTATACTACTGACATAAAGCACAGTGTACTATGACAGTAGGTGCAGTATACAACTGACAATACGACATAGTGTACTACTGCATTAAGGTACAGTATAATACTGTTATAAAGTGCAGTATACTACTGAAAGGTACAGTATAATACTACTAACAGTAAGATACAGTATACTACTGACAGTAAGGTACAGTATACTACTGACAGGTACAGTATAATACTGACAGTAAGGTACGGTATAATACTGATATTAAGATACAGTATACTACTAACAGGTACTGTAATACTGAAGGTACAGTTACTACTGACAGTAAGGACGTATACTACTGACAGTAAGGTACAGTATACTCTGACAGTAAGTACATATACTATGACAGTAGGTACAGTATACTACTGACAGTAAGGTACAGTATACTACTGACAATAAGGTACAGTATACTACTGACAGTATGGTACAGTATATTACTGACAGTAAGGTACAGTATAATACTGACAGGTACAGTATACTACTGACAGTAAGGTTATACAGTATACTACTGACAGGTACAGTATAATACTGACAGGTACAGTATACTACTGACAGTAAGGTACAGTATACTACTGACAGGTACAGTATACTACTGACAGTAAGGCACAGTATACTACTGACAATAAGGCATAGTGTACTACTGACAGTAAGGTACAGTAACTACTGACCATAAAGGTACTGTATACTACTGACAATAAAGCACAGTGTACTACTGACAGTAAGGTGCAGTATACAACTGACAATACGACATAGTGTACTACTGACAGTAAGGTACAGTATAATACTGTTATTAAGGTGCAGTATACTACTGAAAGGTACAGTATAATACTACTAACAGTAAGATACAGTATACTACTGACAGTAAGGTACAGTATACTACTGACAGGTACAGTATAATACTGACAGTAAGGTACGGTATAATACTGATATTAAGATACAGTATACTACTAACAGGTACTGTATAATACTGAAGGTACAGTATACTACTGACAGTAAGGTACAGTATACTACTGACAGTAAGGTACAGTATACTATTGACAGTAAGGTACAGTATACTACTGACAGTAAGGTACCGTATACTACTGACATAAAGGTACAGTATACTACTGACAGTATGGTACAGTATATTACTGACAGTAAGGTACAGTATAAGTAATGAAAGGTACAGTATACTACTGACAGTAAGGTACAGTATACTACTGACAGGTACAGTATAATACTGACAGGTACAGTATACTACTGACAGTAAGGTACAGTATACTACTGACAGGTACAGTATACTACTGACAGTAAGGCACAGTATACTACTGACAATAAGGCATTGGTACTACTGACAGTAAGGTACAGTATACTACTGACATAAAGGTACTGTATACTACTGACAATAAAGCACAGTGTACTACTGACAGTAAGGTGCAGTATACAACTGACAATACGACATAGTGTACTACTGACAGTAAGGTACAGTATAATACTGTTATTAAGGTGCAGTATACTACTGAAAGGTACAGTATAATACTACTAACAGTAAGATACAGTATACTACTGACAGTAAGGTACAGTATAACTACTGACAGGTACGTATAATACTGACAGTAAGGTACGGTATAATACTGATATAAGATACAGTATACTACTAACAGGTACTGTATAATACTGAGGTACAGTATACTACTGACAGTAAGGTAATACAGTATACTACTGACAGTAAGGTACAGTATACTATTGACAGGAAGGTACAGTATACTACTGGCAGTAAGGTACAGTATACTACTGACAATAAGGTACCGTATACTACTGACAGTATGGTACAGTATATTACTGACAGTAAGGTACAGTATAATACTGACAGGTACAGTATACTACTGACAGTAAGGTACAGTATACTACTGACAGGTACAGTATAATACTGACAGGTACAGTATACTACTGACAGTAAGGGACAGTATACTACTGACAGGTACAGTATACTACTGACAGTAAGGCACAGTATACTACTGACAATAAGGCACAGTGTACTACTGACAGTAAGGTCAGTATACTACTGACATAAAGGTACTGTATACTACTGACAATAAAGCACAGTGTACTACTGACAGTAAGGTGCAGTATACAACTGACAATACGACATAGTGTACTACTGACAGTAAGGTACAGTATAATACTGTTATTAAGGTGCAGTATACTACTGAAAGGGGACAGTTAATACTACTAACAGTAAGATACAGTATACTACTGACAGTAAGGTACAGTATACTACTGACAGGTACAGTATAATACTGACAGTAAGGTACGGTATAATACTGATATTAAGATACAGTATACTACTAACAGGTACTGTATAATACTGACAGGTACAGTATACTACTGACAGTAAGGTACAGTATACTACTGACAGTAAGGTACAGTATACTATTGACAGTAAGGTACAGTATACTACTGACAGTTAAGGTACAGTATATACTGACAGTAAGGTACAGTATACTACGACAGTATGGTACAGTATATTACTGACAGTAAGGTACAGTATATATGACAGGTAAGTTATACTACTGACGTAGGTACACAGATAATATGTCAGAAGTACAGATAATACTGACAGGTACAGTATACTACTGACAGTAAGGTACAGTATACTATTGACAGTAAGGTACAGTATACTACTGACAGTAAGATACAGTATACTGTTGACAGTAAGGTACAGTATACTGTTGACAGTAAGGTACAGTATACTACTGACAGTAAGGTACAGAATACTACTGACAGTAAGGTACAGTATACTACTGACAGTAAGTTACTGTATACTACTGACAGGTACAGTATAATACTGACAGTAAGGTACAGTATAATACTGACTGTAAGGTCAGTATACTACTGAAGGTACAGTATACTGCTGACAGGTACAGTATAATACGGACCTAAGGTCTGATATAATATTGATATTAAGATAGAGTATACTACTGACAGGTACAGTATAATTACTGACAGGTAAAGTATACTACTGACAGTAAGGTACAGTATACTACTGACAATAAAGCACAGTATACTACTGACAGTAAGGTACAGTATACTACTGACAGTAAGGTACAGTATACTAATGACAGTAAGGTAAGTATACCACTGACAGTAACGTTACAGTATACTACTGACAGGTACAGTATAATACTGACAGTAAGGTACAGTATAATACTGACAGTAAGTTACGTATACTACTGACAGTAAGGTACAGTATAATACTGACAGTAAGGTACAGTATACTACTGACAGGTGCAGTATACTACTGATAGGTACAGTACACTACTGCAGGTAAAGGTACAGTATACTACTGACAGTAAGGTACAGTATACTACTGACAGGTACAGTATACTAATGACAGTAAGGTACAGTATACTACTGACAGGTACTGAGGTACAGTACACTCCTGACAGTAAAGTACAGTATACTACTGACAGTAAGGTACAGTACACTACTGACCAAAAGGTACAGTATACTACTGACAGGTACAGTATAATACTGACAGAAAGGCACAGTGTACTACTGACAGTAAGGTACAGTATAATACTGACAGCAAGGTACAGTATACTACTGACAGTAAGGTACAGTATAATATTGACAGTAAGGACAGCTATACTACTGACAGGTGCTGTATATATGACAGGCAGTATACACTGATAGGTACGTATACGACTGCAGTATTATGATAGGTACAGTATACTACTGACAGTAGTCATCACTACTGACCGAAGGTCAGTATACTACTAACAGGTACAGTATAATACTGACAGTAAGGTACAGTATACTACTGGCAGTATAAAGGTACAGTATACTACTGACAGTAAGGTACATGCATACTACTGACAGGTACATTTAAATATGACAGGTACAGTATAATACTGACAGTAAAGTACAGTATACTACTGACAGGTACAGTATAATACTGACAGTAAAGTACAGCATACTACTGACAGGTACAGTATACTACTGACAGTAAGGTACAGTATACTACCGACAGGTACAGTATAATACTGTCAGTAAAGTACAGCATACTACTGACAGGTACAGTATACTACCGACAGGTACAGTTATATACTGTCAGTAAGGTACAGTATACTACTGACAGGTACAGTATAATACTGACAGTAAAGTGACAGCATACTACTGACAGGTACAGTATACTACCGACAGGTACAGTATAATACTGCAGTAAGGTACAGTATACTACCGACAGGTACAGTATAATACTGTCAGTAAAGTACAGCATACTACTGACAGGTACAGATAATATCCGACAGGTACAGTATAATATTTCAGTAAGGTACAGTATACTACTGACAGGTACAGTATTAATACCAGCAGTAAAGTACAGCTATACTGACAGGTACAGTATACTACCGACAGGACAGTATAATACTGTCACGTAAGGTACAGTATACTACGACAGGTACAGTATACTACTGACAGTAAAGTACAGCATACTACTGACAGGTACAGTATACTACTGACAGTAAGGTACAGTATATTACTGACAGGTACAGTATACTACTGACAGTAGGTACAGTATACTACTGACAGGTACAGTATAATACTGTCAGTAAGGTACAGTATACTACTGACAGTACAGTATATACTGACA
This sequence comes from Hymenochirus boettgeri, assembly GCA_019447015.1. Classification (NCBI taxonomy): domain Eukaryota; kingdom Metazoa; phylum Chordata; class Amphibia; order Anura; family Pipidae; genus Hymenochirus; species Hymenochirus boettgeri. The sequence goes on along the minus strand of CM033470.1, from coordinate 307,016,576 downwards.
GTAAAGTACAGCATACTACTGACAGGTACAGTATAATACTGACAGTAAAGCACAGTATACTACTGATGGGTACAGTATACTACTGACAGTAAGGTACAGTTACTTACTGACAGTACAAGTATAATCAAGTCAGTTAAGGTAAAGTATACTGCATGACAGGTTACAGTATAATAGACAGTAAAGTACAGCATACTACTGACAGGTACAGTTATACTAATGACAGTAAAGGTACAGTATACTAATGACAGGTACAGTAAACTACTGACAGTAAGGTACAGTATACTCGACGGTAGATAATTACTGTCAATAAGGTACAGGATACTACTGACAGGTACAGTATAATATGACAGTAAAGTACAGTATACTACTACAGGTACAGTATACTACTGACAGTAAGATGGTACATGTATATTACTGAGAAGGTACAGTCTACTTACATGACAGGTACACAGTATAATTACTGACACAGTAAAATAGTACCAGTATATACTGATAGGTACAGTATAACTACTGGACAGTTAAGGTAGCAGTATACTATGACAGGGTACAGTATAATACTGGTCAGGAAAGGCACAGCTATACTACTGACAGGTACAGTATATGACTGACAGTCAAGTACAGTACTACGCAGCCGACAGTATTACAGTATACATAAGGACAGTAAGGTACAGCATTACGACTACGCAGTTACAGTATACTACTGACAGTAAGGTACAGTATACTACTGACAGGTACGTATATGACGTGGTACAGTACTAAGGTACAGTATAATCTGACAGTAAGGTGTAACAGAGGTACAGTATACTACGGACAGTAAAGCGGACCAGTATACTACTGACAGGTACAGTATACTACTGACAGTAAGGTACAGTATATTACTGACAGGTACAGTATAATACTGACAGTAAGGTACAGTATACTACTGACAGGTACAGTATAATACTGTCAGTAAGGTACAGTATATTACTGACAGGTACAGAGGTACAGTATACTACTGACAGTAAAGTACAGTATACTACTGACAGGTACAGTATACTACTGACAGTAAGGTACAGTATACTACTGACAGAAGGTCATATACTACTGACATAAGCACAGTATAACTACTGACGTAAGGTACAGTATACTACTACTGACAGTAAGGACGTATACTACTGACAATAAGGCATAGTGTACTACTGACAGTAGGTACATTATACTACTGACATAAGGCCCAGTATACTACTGACAATAAGGCATAGTTGTACTACTGACAGTAATGATAACAGTATACTACTGACAGTAGGCCCAGTATAACTGATCTGACAATACGCATAGTTGTTACTACTGACAGCAGGGTACAGGTAACTCTGCGGGGCCCAGTATACTGATCATACTACTGACAATAAGGCAATCGTGTACTACTGATAAGGTCAGTATACTACTGACAGTAAGGCCCATTATACTACTGACAATAAGGCATAGTGTACTACTGACAGTAAGGTACAGTATACTAAGGACAGTAAGGTACAGTATACTACTGACAATAAATCACAGTATACTACTGACAGTAAGGTACAGTAATACTACTGACAGTAAGGTACAGTATACACGGACAAAAGGCATAGTTACTACTGACAGTAAGGTACAGTTAGATACTACTGACAGGTACAATATATACTCGGACAGTAAGGCAGTATACTACTGACAATAAGGCATATGTATACTGACAGTAAGGTCCAGTATACTACTGACATAAATGTACTGTATACTACTGACCATAAGCACAGTGTACTACTGACAGTAAGGTGCAGTATACAACTGACATACGACATAATGTACTACTGACATTAAGGTACAGTATAATACTGTTATTAGGTGCAGTATACTACTGAAAGGTACAGTATAATACTACTAACATAAGAATCCTATACTACTGACAGTAAGGTACAGTATATTACTGACAGGTACAGTATAATACTGACCGTTTACATATGTTATTTAATATATTTATTCTAATCTTCAGGCATTCAGAATTAAATATTTAGACATTTTCCAAGAAAATAAGATGTTGTAGTTTGCAGATTAAATAGAAACCTAAACGCCTGCGCTGATCTTTAAAAGTGTGTAGCTTATGGAAAAAATGATCTCTGGGCTTGTTCAATTCAAAGTGCCCTGTTGTTTTGATGGAAAATGAATAAGGTTCATGCTAAACTGCTTGTCTGTGAAAACAAACTTCTCGTGTCTCCATTGCAATTATTTTAAGTGAAGAATAAAAAACTAGTCTGGAAATTCAGTATGGGAAAGGCTAAAATAGAATTATTCCTCTATCAACAGGAATTTTTGTCCAAAATTCACAGAAAACAACCATATGAAAACGCTAGTCTGGTCTATTAGTGTAATTTGGAATCTTTGGTACTTTTTAATTTTTTTATGATCAAAAAAGTTTAGTAAAATGAGTTGATGAGACAAAAAATGGATTATTCAGGTAATGTCCAGATAGCTGTAGCTCTCCCCTCTGACATCAGTATATTATCCAATTGATATCCAGATAGCTGTAGGTCTCCCCTCTGACATCAGTAGATTATCCAGTTTATATCCAGATAGCTGTAGCTCTCCTCTCTGACATCAGTAGATTATCCAGTTGATATCCAGATAGCTGTAACTCTCCCCTCTGACATCAGTAGATTATCCAGTTGATATCGTAAACCTCTCCCTCGACAGACATCAGTAGAGTATCCAGTTGATATCCAGATAGCTGTAACTCTCCCCTCTGACATCAGTAGATTATCCAGTTGATATCCAGATAGCTGTAACTCTCCCCTCTGACATCAGTAGATTATCTAGTTGATATTCAGATAGCTGTAACTCTCCCCTCTGACATCAGTAGATTATCCACTTGATATCCAGATAGCTGAAGCTCTCCCCTATGACATCAGTAGATTATCCAGTTGATATCCAGATAGCACTAGCTCTCCCATCTGACATTAGTACATTATCCAGTTGATATCCAGATAGCTGTAGGTCTCCCCTCTGACATCAGTAGATTATCCAGTTGATATCCAGATAGCTGTAGCTCTCCCATCTGACATCACTAGATTATCCAGTACATATTCAGATAGCTGAAGCTCTCCCCTCTGTCATCAGTATCCAGATAGCACTAGCTCTCTCCTCTGACATCAGTAGATTATCCAGTTGATATCCAGATAGCTGTAATTCTCCCCTCTGACATCAGTAGATTATCCAGATGATATCCAGATACCTGAAGTGCTCCCCTCTGACATCAGTAGATTATCCAGTTGATATCCAGATTGCTGTAGCTCTCCCCTCTGACATCAGTAGGTTATCCAGTTGATATCCAGATAGCTGTAACTCTCCTCTCTGACATCAGTAGATTATCCAGTTGATATCCAGATAGCTGTAACTCTCCTTTCTGACATCAGTAGATTATCCAGTTGATATCCAGATAGCTGTAGCTCTCCCCTCTGACATCAGTAGATTATCCAGTTGATATCCAGAGATAGCTGTAGCTCTCTCTTGACATCAGTAGATTACCAGTTGATATCCAGATAGCTTTAATCTCCCCTCTGACATCAATAGATTATCCAGTTGATATCCGATAGCTGAAGTTCCCTCTGACATCAGTAGATTATCCAGTTGATATCCAGATTGCTGTAGCTCTCCCTCTGACATCAGTAGATATCCAGTTGATATCCAGAAGCTGGAACACTCCCTCTGACATCATAGATTATCCAGTTGATATCCAGATAGCTGGAACTCTCCTCTCTGACATCAGTAGATTATGCATTGATATCCAGATAGCTGTAACTCCTCTCTCTGCATCAGTAGATTATCCAGTTGATATCCAGATAGCTGTAACTCTCCTCCTGACATCGTAGATTATCCAGTTGATTATCCAGATAGCTGTAGCTCTCCCTCTGACATCAGTAGATTATCCAGTTGATCCAGATAGCTGTAGCTCTCCCCTCTGACATCAGTAGATTATCCAGTTGATATCAAATAGCTGTAGCTCTCCCCTCTGACATCAGTAGATTATCCAGTTGATATCAGATAGCTGTAACTCTCCTCTCCGACATCAGTAGAGTATACAGTTGATATCCAGATAGCTGTAGCTCTCCCCTCTGACATCAGTAGATTATCAGTTGATATCCAGATAGCTGTAGGTCTCCCCTCTGACATAGTAGATTATCCAGTTGATATCCAAATAGTGTAGCTCTCCCCTCGACATCAGTAGATATCCAGTTGATATTCAGATAGCTGTAACTCTCCCCTCTGACATCGTAGATTATCCACTTGATATCCAGATAGCTGTAGGTCTCCTCTGACATCAGTAGATTATCCAGTTGATATCCAGATAGCTGTAGCTCTCCCATCTGACATCAGTAGATTATCCAGATATATATCAGATAGCTGAAGCTCTCCCCTCTGTCATCAGTAGAATATCCAGTTAATAACCAGATGCACTAGCTCTCCCATTGACATCAGTACATTATCCAGTTGATATCCAGATAGCTGGGTCTCCCCTCTGACATCAGTAGATTATCCGTTGATATCCAGATAGCTGTAGCTCTCCCCTCTGACATCAATAGATTATCCAGTTGATATCCAGATAGCTGTAGTCTCCCCTCTGACATCAGTAGTTATCAAGTGATATCCAAATAGCTGTAACTCTCCCCTCTGACATCAGTAGATTATCCAGTTGATATCCAGATAGCTGTAACTCTCCTCTCCGACATCAGTAGAGTATCCAGTTGATATCCAGATAGCTGTAACTCTCCTCTCTGACATCAGTAGATTATCCATTGATATCCAGATAGCTGTACTCTCCCCTCTGACATCAGTAGATTATCCAGTTGTATCCAGATAGCTGTAACTCTCCCCTCTGACATCAGTAGATTATTAGTTGATATTCAGATGCTGAACTCTCCCTCTGACATCAGTAGATTATCCACTTGATATCCAGAGCTGAAGCTCTCCCCTCTGACATCAGTAGATTATCCAGTTGATACCAGATAGCACTAGCTCTCCCATCTGACATTGTACATTATCCAGTTGATATCCAGATAGCTGTAGGTCTCCCCTCTGACATCAGTAGATTATCCAGTTGATATCCAGATAGCTGTAGCCTCCCATCTGACATCACTAGATTATCCAGTACATATTCAGATAGCTGAGCTCCCCTCTGTCATCAGTAGATTATCCAGTAATAACCAGATAGCACTAGCTCTCCATCTGACAGTACATATCCAGTTGATATCCAGATAGCTGGGTCTCCCCTCTGACATCAGTAGATTATCCAGTTTAATCCAGATAGCTGTAGCTCTCCCTCTGACATCAATAGATTATCCAGTTGATATCCAGATAGTGTAGCTCTCCCTCTGACATCAGTAGATTATCCAGTTGATATCCAAATAGCTGTAACTCTCCCTTGACATCAGTAGATTATCCAGTTGATATCCAGATAGCTGTAACTCTCCTCTCCGACATCAGTAGAGTATCCAGTTGAATCCAGATAGCTGTAACTCTCCCCTCTGACATCAGTAGATTATCCAGTTGATATCCAGATAGCTGTAACTTCCCTTGACATCAGTAGATTATCCAGTTGATATCCAGATAGATGTAGCTCTCCCTCTGACATCAGTAGATTATCCAGTTGATATCCAGATAGCACTAGCTCTCTCCTCTGAAATCAGTAGATTATCCGTTGATATCCAGATAGCTGTAATTCTCCCCACTGACATCAGTAGATATCCAGATGATATCCAGATACCTGAAGTGCTCCCCTCTGACATCAGTAGATATCCAGTTGATATCCAGATTGCTGTAGCTCTCCCCTCTGACATCAGTAGGTTATCCAGTTGATATCCAGATAGCTGTAACTCTCCTCTCTGACATCAGTAGATTATCCCGTTGATATCCAGATATGCTGTAACTCTCCTTCTGACATCAGTAGATTACAGTTGATATCCAGATAGCTGTAGCTCTCCCCTCGACATCAGTAGATTATCCAGTTGATATCCAGATAGCACTAGCTCTCTCCTCTGACATCAGTAGATTATCCAGTTGATATCCAGATAGCTGTAATTCTCCCTCTGACATCACTAGATTATCCAGTTGATATCCAGATACCTGAAGTGCTCCCCTCTGAAATCAGTAGATTATCCAGTTGATACCAGATTGCTGTAGCTCTCTCCTCTGACATCAGTAGATTATCCAGTTGATATCCAGACAGCTGAAACACTCCCCTCTGACATCATTAGATTATCCAGTTGATATCCAGATAGCTGTAACTCTCCTTCTGACATCAGTAGATTATCCAGTTGTATACCAGATAGCTGTAACTCTCCTCTCGACATCAGTAGATTATCCAGTTGATATCCAGATAGCTGTAACTCTCCTCTTGACATCAGTAGATTATCCAGTTGATATCCAGATAGCTGTAACTCTCCTCTGACATCAGTAGATATCCAGTTGATATCCAGATAGCGTAACTCTCCCCTCTGACATCAGTAGATTATCCAGTTGATATTCAGATTGCTGTAACTCTCCCCTCTGACATCAGTAGATTATTCATTTGATATCCAGATGCTGTGTAGCTACCTTCCCTGACATCGGTAACCCGGGTAGAGATATAGGGGCCGAAATAGTAACCTGATCCCATTTGCAGTAAATCATATTGGGAGATTTAGGGTCATATTTAATAACCTGCTGTATTGTATGTATGTGTAATTTTATAGCGCCACTTGGGAAATCCTTGCTGTACATTATAACATATAGAGTATACAAACAGGGTGATAAGTGCAAGCCATTATACAGATGGGGCTAGCACCATCTCCAGAGCCATAAAACGTAATTCATGATCTCCATGTCCCGCTTTAACAACATGCCTGGGACAGGCAATTTTTATCTTTAAGCCTAATGTTCGAGCGGTGCTGGCATATGCGCGTTTTAACCATTTGAGTGGTTTCACCCACATACAGCAGATTTCATGGGCAACAACACGTATACGACATATCTTGTATCACATGTGTGGTAACCCCTGATTCCAAACTTCTGGGAGGTATGGATGAACAAAATGTGTCCCCTGTGCACACATGCACATTGGGTGCAGTGCAGACATGGGAACATAACCTGTCTTTTGGACCCAAGAAAGTCTCCTTATGTAGTTTATCCAAGAGGAACACCGACTGAAACAGTTTATTCCCCAATGTTCTACCTCTCCTGTAAGTATCAATGGAGGTTCCAGAAACTCCTGGACCCCCAGATAGGCTTTACTCCAAATGTGCCAGTTCTTTGTACCACTTGCCCTATCCATTCACTGCAAATCCCATATTCGATCACCCGTGGAATGCGACTGGCCTTTGGTCTTTTATTTATCTCGCAAAGCCCCTTCTAGGATCTGTTTAGGGTAACCCCTACATTGAAATTTGTTAGCCATAGTCCCAGTTGGGTACGCTGTGTTTCTGGCTCACTGATTATATTATATATCCGTGAGAATTGCCCCACAGGATTCTCCCTCCGAACATGGGGAAGGTGAAAATTCTCATAGGATAGTAGTTGGTTTCTATTCGTTCCTTTAGTATATGTTCAGTCCTAAAGCCCATCTAAAACCACCAATACATCCAAAAACAAAATTTTGTTTCTATGTTATGAAAAGTATACTTGATGCTGTAATGTATATTGTTAAGCTCCTCGTGGAAGCTTAACAGATATCCAATGTGGCCCCGCCATAGGAGGAAGACATCATCTATATAACGCCACCACACAAGTCAGATGAAAGATGGATAGATGACGTCCTCCTCAAGCCATGCCATAAAGGCATTGGATATGCAGGGGCCACATTGGATCCCATGGCAGTCCCCCTTAACTGTTTATAAAATCTGCCATCAAAAGAAAATAATTCTCAAAGAGAATAACTTCAAAGCATTGCTTAAAGAATTCAATTTGCACTGAATGTAGTTTTGCACTGTCTCAATTTATTTTCCACTGCTCTTATCCCCTCCACATGTGGAATAGAGGTATATAGAGAAGACTGAACATCTGTGTCAGGGGCACAAGAATCCTGTCCAACATGGTGGGGCAAGGGGCAAAAGATGGAAACCAACCCCTGCAACAATAGCCTTATGGGTGATATTAGGGAGGAGCACTACATCACATAGTATTATTAATAGGCCTCCCAGGAGGCTGGAACGGATTCTTGATCACCTTGTCAGGGTGTACAGTACTGGAGTACCGTAATAGGATGTATAACAGTAAGGGAATCTTAACGTTTTTAATGATACCCATGCATACAGCTTCTTGAAACATATTATCAATACGTTTACTTAGTCTCTAACGGGATCTGTAGGGAATCTTTGTACACATCTGCATCAGCTAATTGAGATTTTATCTCATCCACATAATAGTGTCCCCTTTATCTGAGGGCTTAATCGTGATGTCAGAACGTTTCTCCAATTATATTATTATTATGGATTTATATAGCATCAACATCTTCCGTAACGTTTACAATTACATGTATACATTCACATCAGATACATCCGGCCCTGCCCCAAAGAGCTTACAATCTAAGCACATTTATTTACACATACATAGTATGTCTTTATTATTGTGAGGGAAACCGGGGAGTGCCAGGTGGAAACCCACACAAGCACGGGGAGAAACATACAAACTCCTTGCAGATGTGTCCAAGGGTGGAATCGAACTCAGGACTTCAGCGCTGCAAGGCACAGTGCTAACCAGAGCCACCATGCTGCCACACGTTCTCCAATGCCAAACGTCTCCATGCAATAAGAGCAGCATATTCCTCAGCAGTGAGGTTATAATGAAAACTATATTAGCAATATCACATAATCCTTTCACATTGCTCTTTAACTAATTGACACAACATTTCAATGCAGGATATATATATATATTTACAAACATTTCATGGCAGGATATAAATATATTTCAAAACATTTCAATGGCAGGATATTATATATATATTTACAAACATTTAATGGCAGGATATATATATTATTACAAACATTAATGGCAGGATATATATATATTACAAACATTTCAATGGCAGGATATATATATATATTACAAACATTTCAATGGCAGGATGTATATATTTACAAACATTCAATGGCAGGGATATATATATTACAAACATTTCAATGCAGGATATATATATATTTACAAAAATTCAATGGCAGGATATATATATATTACAAATTTCAATGGCAGGATATTATAATTTACAAACATTTCAATGGCAGGATATATATATATATTTACAAACATTTCAATGGCAGGATTATATATATATATTACAAAACATTTCAATGGCAGGATATATATATATTTACAAAAATTCAATGGCAGGATATATATATATTTACAAACATTTCAATGGCAGGAGATATATATATATTTACAAACATTTCAATGGCAGGATATATATATATTAACAAAACATTTCAATGGCAGGATATATATATATTACAAACATTTCAATGGCAGGATATATATATATTAACAAACATTTCAATGGCAGGATAATATATAAGTGAGGGGGCGGCTTGACATTAGGAAAGAGAGTTTTGGAAACCGCTGCTTAGCATAGAAGTTGTAAGTACTTGACCTAATGGCCAAAGTTACATAGACTATTTAGAGAAGTTTATGGTCAGGAGTAGGTTTTGTCAACAAGGGTCCTAGGGTTCCCTGAAAGTTTGCTGGGGGTTCCTTGACAGCTAGTGACTCGATCTATTTATATGGTGTGATGTATTAATGAAAGAGATAAGTAAAAATACACCATTTTTTAATGTGAGGGTTAAAACTGCTTTAAGGGTAAAAAAGATGAGACCCACTGACCAAGTGTCTATGTTTCTAATTTCTATTTTCAGTGATAAATAATGCCTTGTGATACAGATGAAACCTCTACAAATCAATAGAGTGTCCATGTGGGAATAGACTGCAAATAAACGATTAGGAGGTCTCTAATAATATGACCTTTAGCCACAACCTACTTTTAAGAAGGGACACACATGACATTATTCAGAGGAAGAGAAAATGGCTTCACATCATCTCCTTCTTGCTTGCTGGTATTTGTCATAGTTGTAATGGAATTCCGTACTAGGCTATGGCGTTATCTGTGGTAGATAAGGATGAGGAGCTGGTTACACATGATAACCGCTCCTGAGTTTCATTATTAGTTTTTGTTCTGTAACAAATACAACTTATCTTGATCAGTTGGGTGATAAGGATTTAAAAAATGTGTGTGTGTTTTGTGTGTACGTGTGTGTCACGACAGTTTCTTAAATGTAACACTAATGGTGGCCATAGATGCTTAGATCCCGGTCGTACGATACACGTTGGATCGTGTAGGAAGATCGTGTTCAACAATCTTCCAATAATTTCCACATCGGACCAGTTGAAAATTTTTGGCCGACCAACAATCCAATCGTAAGACCTGCAGATTGTAGCGTCTATGGCCACCATTAGACAACAACCTAAATTGACCAAGGCAACAGTGAGTTCATGATTCAAATTCTGTGCCAAGAAAGTTGTACATACTTCTGATCCATCTGTTCTTACATCAGGGTTAAAGGTATACAAACATTTACCCATGAGTGTTCACTTATATAAACAACATTTTCAGTTGTATATATTTATCTAAACTTCACAGGCTGAGGTCTATTTAATTTTCTCCTCTTTAAACGACAATATGTTCCTCAGGCTAACATGGAGACATGGAGCACAGATGTCAGAATTCCATTTCTACGCTAAATGTACATATTTGTATTTGTGACCAATGGAAGATGAGCTGGTGAGCTACACAACACGTGACAGGGCAAAAGCGCTTAACATTGTCCGATGACTATGATATGTGTGTAATAAACGCTTTGTGAACATTAGCAAGATTAACAACATGGAGTGTGCTTGGATTTTGGCATTTTTTCCAAACGCATTACAATCATTTAGAAATGTTTATCTAATTAAATAAAACATGTATGTAAACACAAGGGACTATTAATTCACAAAGTTTGAATCTGCTTTGACTTGAGAATGTTGCTTTTAAATGAGTTTCCATAGAAACACTTATCTATGGATTGTCCATTTACTCTCTATATTTTAAACTTTATCAACCGTTTAGGATTCAAATGAACGAGATCAAACATAGAAATTCTTTAGGAGCAATAAAGTGAATGTTTTGTAAGATTATTAAAGGTGAAGTAACGCTAAATATTCACAAATGATAAGGAAGCTATTCAGCAGTATGTTTCTTCCTTATAATACAGCAGTGACAATACAACTGGGCATGCTCGTGCCTCAGGCTTGGGGGGCGGAGAAATGGTGCTGGTGACATACTCACAAATGTGGCTATGTGGTTTCCACTACATGTGATATTTATAGCCCTGTGGATATTTCAGGAACCTGGTCCGATATACAATCAGCAACATTACCTAGGTAGTTGTGTAAATTCCATGAAGAAGCATACATTTATACATACTGTATATTGAACGGGCTTTAATATTATATTACATGTATAAATTTGTTTATAAATGTTTCCTGACTTAAAGGGCAGAAAATGCTGATTCAAATGATTCTTCTATGTAATCTTAACTAAAGATAAGTCCTGACATAGATTCAAGTCAATCACATAACTACAGGTCAGTAACTAGTATCAGAAAAGATTGAATTTTAGGGGTGGGTATTATGACAGCTTATAACACATGTCTGTGATAGTGACACAAAGACAAGGCAGTCTGGGAAGTGAAACTTTACAACCCTACAACTCCAAAGATGCTAGGGACATCTATCCTATGCTTGTTTAAAGGTATAAGAAAGCCCTTAATCAAAGTATGGAGACAACAGTTACACTTTAAAGGAATAGTTCACTCGAAAAGTGAACAATTGCTTTAATGTATTGATTGAATCCCAGGAGGTTAGCGTGGGACGAAGGTGAATATAATTTACGTTTCGGTCTGTAGGTAATGGCCTGTATGGAGAGGGCCATGGAGGGAATGGCCCGCAACATTCGGCGATTGCAGCAGGATATTGCCTTTTTTAAAAGAAAGTTACAATTTTTTTTTTGTAAATAGTTTTATTTTAAAATATATATATATATTCTAAAATATATTCAGAAATATCTTCAAGCTTTAAAAATGTTGTCTTTATATTTACTCACACATAATTATACCATCCCAGGCATACCACACACAGTTGACATTGTAAGATGAAAGTGGGTGGATGGGGTACCATTTTTTACAGCACCACAGGAGCAGGCCCCCTGTAGTTAGTTAGTTAGAACAGTTGACACCACAAGGGTGTAAACATTTGGTATGGGCCAGGCAGGATTGACCCACAGGTAGAAACATTAGCCACAGAGTAGCTGTTCTTATTTAGTTACCATGAAAGATTAGCTATAGCTTAGTCAGCCATGATAATAGAGCCACACACAACTGACCCTACACAGCTTAAATGAGGTAGAGCAAGAAAGGACCATACATTACCCTACCAAATAGAAAAATTAGCCACTTGCCAGTGAGGGTGGCATTAGCTAGGCCTCAAGGTGAACACTGAAGCATGGGAAGGAGCAGTATGGGTGGCAAGAGGCAACAGGCCTTCAGTCACAGACATCAGCAACAGGGATGCTGTACTGAGATGTGATCCACGCCTCATTCATCTTAATAAATGTCAGACGGTCCACATTCTCAGTAGAGAGACAAGTCTCCTCTCCGTAAGAACACCCCCTGCTGCACTGAAGGTCCTCTCCGAAAGGACAATGGATGCCGGACAAGACAGGGGCTTAATGGCATGCTGTGCCAACGCAGGCCAGATGTCAAGTCTTGCCACCAAATAGTCCAGTGGATCCTCAGTCTCTGAAGAATTACACCAGCCCTGGATCCGATGTGTCAGTGACCTGGCAACTGAGGTATTGCATGTTGGAGCTGCCAGAAGATGGTCCTGGCAAGTGCGGCTGGAAGAATAGTCCGAAGGTGTCCGAAAGACCGTGTCCAGTACTGCTCCTCCTCTCAGGTACAGGGGGACGTGAGCCTGTGCATCCCCAACATCAGGTGCTGTCGGCCTGCTAACACTTGGGAATGCAGAACAGAGGTGATGCAACAGCAACGCCTCATAGTTCTGCATTCTTCCTTCCCTCTGAGATGCGGGGATGAACTTTTACACTTGTAGCAGGGATCTACAAGGGTGGCCACCCAGTACGCTCCTTCTCCTTGATGGCCTTAATCCGGGGGTCCTTGCGCAGGCATTGCAACAAAAGGAGCACATCTTCTGCAAATGCCTGCAGCTGCCGCAGAGGACCCCATGTCCTCATTGTCACTGGGACAGTGTCAGATTTAACCTCTCCCCAACCGCGGATGAAATGTGGTACTTGGGAGGGTTGAAGTGTCCCTAGAAGAAACACCCATTTCCACTGGTTCAGGTCAACAAAAACCTCCTCATCATCATCAGACTGCTGCTCTGTACTGTGATCCCGGGCTCAGAAACAGCCACGGTATTGTCATCCTCCTCTTCATCTAGCTTCTGCTCTGTGGCTAGTGCCCTGTCAAGGATGCCATGCTGAGGACTAACACCAGAGGGATGGTATCCAAGATGGTGGCATCATCAAGGCTTACCTACCTGGTGGCCTCCTCAAATGGCGCAAGCACACGACAAGCATCCCTAAGCAGCTGCCATTGCCTGGGTAACAGTTACCCTTACTGTAATGGTACAATAGTACACGATGGCTCGCCTTTGCTGGAGCGGTCAGGGTACTTGCTAAGGAACCACTGGACAACCAGGTTGAGAACATGGGCCAAGCATGGAATGTGACTTTGCCCAAGCGAAGGGCATAGATGATATTAATGGCATTGTCACACATGACCTTCCTTATTAAGAGGTAGCAGGGGTCAGCCACCTCTCAGCTTTCCTTGCAGTGCTTCCAGCAACTCTGGCTCAGGTGGCTCCTATCACCGAGGCACAGAAGCTGCAAAACTGCATGGCACCGTCTCACCTGGCAGGAAGAATAGTCTCTAGGGGGGCACAAGGCTGTCCAAGAGGAGGACTCACCAGATGAGGAGGGGTTGGTGGAGACTGGCATATCACCAATAGTGTGGTGGTCCACTACTCCACACTTGTGCCCTTGCTGCATCTCTCCGGCTAGCAGCGTGACCCCATGGGCTCTAAAAGACAGATACTGCCCTGGCCATACTTGCGGATATGTATTCCATAGTAAGGGGACACACTTGCCCACACTGTGATCCAACGAAGCAGCTATATTGCCCTGCAGATGGTCGTGCAGGGCTGGTACTGCCTTTTTGGCAAAGTAATTATGGCCAGGGACTTGCCACTGTGGTGTGCCAATAGCCATAAGCTCTGAACGCTGCACTGTGTAGAAGTTTTGGCTGAATGGTAGCAGCCTGCACCACCAGAAGTTTTGGTAAGCGGCAGTGAGACGCTGTGCTTGGGGGTGACTGGGGGATAGCGTCTGTCTCTGCTTCAATAATTGGGGAAGAGAGACCTGCCTTTTAGTGGACAAACCAGCAGCAGTGTCAAGGTCCACGAGCACCTCCTCATCACTGGAGGGTGTGTCACTAACATGAGCAGCAGCAGCTGGAACCTCCCCCTATATTAGTTCCCTGGCTGCTGTCTCTGGACTGCTGTATGATAAGTCAGCCTCCTGTCCCCCTGTGCACTGAAACTTTCTTTCTCTGCCACAGGCATCAGGAAGGACTGTGCTTCAGTGCAAAGCAAGTGCAGTCATCCTCGAGACACTAGCGCCACACATAGTGTGGGAAAACACTCCTGTGACTCCTCCTCCAGATCCCCGAAAGTTTGGACCATGTGGTCAATAAACTCCTGATAGAAGGATCAGGGTCCATGCCCACAGTAGGAGCCACAGGGGAGGAAGGAGCAGGTACATTATCAGTGGTGGCAGCTCGGCTGCCCTGTGCCTGTAAGGAGGTGGAAGGGGAGGCTGGGTAATCCAGCGACTACCTGCCCTCCTGATCAGGATCGATAGACCTAGCCTGGTACCCCAGAACATAAGGCAGTGTGTGCCTGCCCTGTGAAAGCCAGGTGGCCCTGCCCAGCAGCAGCAGACTGCATGGGCCCACCTCTGCCTCTAACATCACGTGCAGAGGCACTTCTTCCTCTGCCTGTCCTCTGCCTCTTCTCTTGCCTGCCTGGCATTTCGCTCTCCTATATATCTGTATATATATATATTTACTGTATACTGTATACACTAATACAGACAGACAGAGAATAAAACACACCAAGCCCTCTAAAAGAACAGAAATTGTCCAAAGGACTTAAAGGATGGGTTAGTCCTTAAAGGACTTTGGGTTAATAAATGTGTGAACACAGGGGGGGTAACAGCAAGTGTTAACCCACCACACTGAAATCCACACATAAAAGCTCAAGTTTGCTCAAAAAGCAAAATCTCTCCAAACTCCAACACTATCAGGTCTCTCTGAGTCTTTCCATAAATCCGATGATTATTGTGGTTTTGATTTCATTTCGATAATCATCTACTTTCATTTCGATAATTATCGAATTTTCAATAAAAACCGAAAACTCGGAAAATCCAGGTTTCATGAAATCTGGGAGTTCTGAAAGTTTTGGCGGGACTTCGAAACCCTCAGATTCGATTCCAAACTCGGTTCTATTAGAACCCACATTACATCTGTAGTCACTATGTTCAATCAACAAAAGGGGCAGCTGGATCAAAAAGGTATTCTGATAAAATATATTGTACTGACCCCAATTAGACACATACCCTTAATTTACTCTAACTACAGTAAATATTTTCAGTATGATTAATTAGTATGCTTGATCAGAAGCAAATCATTTGGATTCTAAAATGGAACATCTGTGTGCTGTTCTGCATGCAATACAGAAAACAACCTTCTGAGATGCTTCTAGCTGAGATAGTTCTTTTTGTAGAACAGTATACATCTCTTTGGCTATAATCCATTTTCTCTGTGACATTTGTTCATTGCATATTTATTGTTATATTTTGTAAGATTAATAAAAAAACCTTCTTGCTAATTATTGTTCCATTGACAAAGAATACAGAATGTACAACGTCCTCCTGGTGTCAATTCAGTTGTAAATTACAATTGGCTGTACAGTCTTTACAAACACACCGTAAACAATATAGAATTACGGCTTTGTCTTGTATATTTTTCTTTAAATTCCTACAACTAAAAGAAAATGGTGTTTGATCTTTTCCAGAGTAGTCTATATCTTATCCTGGAGCCAAACCAGCTCCTTTATACATAGATAACAGATAATATCAGTGATAAAACTGGTTTGACATAACAAGCTCTATCCTTAGTCTTCATTTGGGGTTTAAAGATTCAAAAGAACATTTACGGAGAGCAGCACCCTAGGGTCTTCTTAAAGGGCATCTCCATTAGTAAAACAATTTGGGAATTGAGTTTTATGAAGCCCGGGAGGTAAAGAAGTTGTATCTCCCCCGGTGTGTAGTCTGACAGCTCCTTACCTCCAATTCTTCAATAAAAATCAATTCCCCAAATTTGTTAATACAAGGGGAGATACCCTTAAAGTCTCACCTGAGCAGTAGAGATGGGCGAACTTCCGAAAATCCATTCCACTCGAGGATTCGCCGATTTCGAAAAAATTTAAAAATCTGCAAGTGGAACCTTTAAAGTCAATGGGTTAAAAAAATTCAGAAATTTGGCCTAAAGGAATTGTTTAAATAGCAATGGGTAACTTATATAGATGGATAAGGGTCCGACTCAGACCCGGTTCCAAAATCCGACTGTTCTGTCTGAATCAGAAACTCCAAAGTAATCTCCGATCATAGTTCAATATTATCGACATTAGAGGCTATTTTCGATAATCCTCGACATAGCTTCAAAAATTCGATCATAATCAAAAAGTTTCCGTTTTCGGATTTTATGATTTCCCCAAAGTCCGGGAATCCGAAAACGGAACGAAACTGGTGAGTTTTCTTCATCTCTAGTAACTTACTGGAAATGGCTCAGGCATCTGGGAAATGGGGGAACATGTACATCAACCTGTTCAAGCAAATAAAGGGTTATTCAAAAAAAAAAATCTTATCTTTAAAAATGGTGCATATTTTGCCCCAACCAATCAGATGTTGTTCTTTCAAATGTTTAAATAAGATCTCATTGGTTTGGGCAGAATTATCACCATTTTTAATAAGAACTTTTATTACATCTCCCTAATATGTGTTCTATGGGGCCTTCCTTCATTTGAGCAAACAATTCTCCCTTCCAACCCCTTACAGTAGCACAAGCCAATAAGAAACCATTGTTACGCACAATGGAAAAGTTGGCTGTTGACTTACACATACAGAATAATTATGAAGGTTTTTGTTTAGTAGAAAGAGAAGCAAAAATTCCAGAAGAATGGCAGATTATGAAGACACAGACATCTCTGTATTAGAGCTTGTTAGGGAATAATTGACATGTCATTAAGCGAGATGTGTTTTTACCCTGTAAGGCTGTAAACATTTCATAATTTTAACTGAACGCTTAATCTATAATGAATGTATCGGGGATCCTATCAACACTGTACTGTCGAGAGGAGAGAAAATAGGAGACTGGGGGGAAAATGAAGAACCATACAGCCATACACAACTATCCCATGAACAATTACTCCTTTACCTTAAAATAAGACACAGACAACGACTTTTGGGTAAACAATCGGCCCCGGCTAATTATTAAATTAACATAAATGCAATTTGCAAAATTTGCACATTTGCATAATATGCCCCCATTTGCATATGTTCACCACTGTACACCCTTGCTTGCATAAACCATCCTGTTGTTAACCATCATAGCCGTATGAACTCAGCTTTGAATGCAACCTCTGTCTCGCCAGAGGGCATGTAAAGGCTCCATCCATATCCAGCAAGGGGTACCCGCCAGCCGTGACCCAACAACTTTAAACAGTAATATACAATTAAAAAGGGGGGGGAGGGAGGGATGGCTCCTATCCTGTCACCGGCGCTTAGTGAAATTGTGCCGGCGACCTCGTGGCTCCGCCTTATATGGACAGCGGCGCAGCGCAACAACGTCACGCCGCCGCACGTCCATCTCACGAGACCTCGCGAAAGCCAAGACAGCAGGGGGAGGACCCGGAAGGCTTCCTGGAAAGGTGCGTCCTCCCCCCACGGTCAGACGCCCCATCTGCGATACGCGGCGGGGCTCCCAGAATCCAAACGATTCAACCAATAAGTTCTGCAAAGTTTCTAAACACTGCTCGTCCTTGTTAGAGATCTGTGGCTGGTAATGTCATTATTTGTTATATTTATAGGGATGCCTAGAAAAGTACTGGATACCAGTCAGCAAGGATAAGCAGATAAGTTTCTAGGAAATAAGTAGATTTAAAGGCATATAGTGAGAAAATTAACTTTTTTCCCTTTCCTTTCCATGTGTTCTATAATTCCCCCCAACCCCCAGAGTGTCTTCACTTTTTTAGGGCATGTCCAGCCTAAAATAAACTTTTAATAGTCTAGTAAAGAATCCCCCGAAACCCATTTTCGCATATTTGAAATCTCAAAGATCCTCTCAAGGGCCTCTCTGCTCCTGCTTCCTCGAAACAAGCCCGAACAGGAACAGGGGGCAGCGAGGGACCAGTAAGGGAGTCCCTCAGATGCATTTGAGGTGCCTCTGAGAAGAAAGAAAAATGCCGCATCGATCCAGCCAGCATCTATCAATGGTCGACTACTCACACATCATCTACGAGCGCGGGGAGGAAGAGCTCCACGACCGAGCAAGAGAGCGAGCTGAGCGAGAGAGCGAGCGAGCGAGCGAGCGCGGGAGAGCGAGCGAGCGAGGAGAAGCTAGCGAGCGAGCGACGAGCGAGGAGAGCGAGCGACAGCGAGCGAGAGAGCGCGATCGATAATCCTTATCGATCGAGCTAGGCGAGCGATGAGCATCCCGCTTTATCTGATCAGCAATCTATCATACCAGCAATCATCCAGCCATCCATCCATCCAGCTATAGTCCTATGTGATTCGATCTACGATCATCTATCTAATCTATCTATCTATCTATTATCCTCTTTTTTATCTATCTATCTATCTATAATATTTACCAATCATGAAGGGGTGTGGCTTATTGAGGGCAGGGAAAGGGGGCGCCGCCTAAATAATTGTTTTTTTACTGTGTCCCTTACTTGGGATAATGCCTCACTGGAATTCCAAACTGGAACTTGGTCTGCACTAGGCTGGTTCATGATGGAAAGCCTCAAGAAAGTTTAGCATTTACTTAAGGGGATGACCATGGAAAGGAAAATGACCAAAAAAGTTTCCTCCCTTATTTGAATTATGTAGTAGTCATTGCTCATTAAAGAAATAGGAAATAATGCTTACAAATGGGGGTACTGAGTATTTTTTTCTTTTAAGCCATTCAGAGAAAAGTAAGTTTACTGGCCAGTCATCTTTAGTCCCCTCTCTTAAAACCGGGACATATTATAAAGGTATATCTTTAAAGCAAGTGATTGGGGTCGGATGGTGAAATCAACTGGATATTAATAGAAATCCTAGAGCTTCCAACTACTCTACTATTGGTGTGTGCTTGAGACCAAAAATACATTTAAACAACAAAAACAAAACTAGAAGGGAAAGTTTAAGTATAAACTTTGAATTTGGCTTGAAGGCTGCATTTTGGAAGGTAATATGTGTGTTTGCTGCAGATCTTAAAACTCAATAATGGAATGAGAGTTGTAGTGAACGCTGTTTGGGACAAAAAAAAAACCTTGTGTGTACCCAGCCCAAAGTGGTGCAATTTTGATCCAATCATCAGAAAGCTAAATCTGATTGGTTAGGGCAAAATTAGACGCATTTTCAATGATAATGATTTTTGATCAAAATGTATTTTTTGACTTTAGTTACCCTTAAGTATGTCTGCCACAGTAATGGATAAGTAGATCAGTAGGTTTGTGTACCTGTGTCTTGGGGGTTAAAAAAAACAAACTTTGTTCTGATTAGTCAAATTGTATTTTGACTATTTTTTACCCTTTAAATATGGTGGCAATGAAAATGGAAGGGTAGTCAGTAAGCATGTGTACCTAGATCAGGTGGGGGGTTAAAAAAAATATTTTTTTGATGATGGTCAAAAAAAATTTTGACTTAGTTACCTTTAAGTATGGCTTGCAACAGTAATGGAGGGGTAGGTTAGTAGGTGTATGTACCTGTGCAACGTGGGGGTTAAAAAAAAAACTTTTTGATTATGATCAAAAATTTGTGTTTTATTTAATTACCCTTTAAGTAGGCTGCCACATAAGTAATGGATAAGTAGATCAGTAGGTGTGTGTACCTGGGTCGGGTTGGGGGTTAAAAAACAAACTTTTTAGATATTGGTCAAAATTAGTTTTTTACTTTAGTTACCCTTTAAATATGGCTGCCACAGTAAGGAGGGATAGGTCAGTAGATGTATGTAACTGTACCACGGGGGGTTAAAAAACAAACTGTTTTGATTATTCATCAAAATTATTTGTTTTACTTGTAATTCCCTTAAGTATGGCTGCCCACAGTAATGGATATAGTAAATCAGTAGGTGTGTGTTTCTGGGTCTGGTTGGGGGGTATGTCTTTTTTGTATTTACAACCATAAAACTATATTTTATGAGGATAAATCTAAATTGTTTTTTGACTTTAGTTACCCTTTAAGTATGGCTACCACCATAATGAATTAGTAGATTAGTCGGTGTGTGTACCTGGGTCTGGTTGAGGGGGTATGTCTTTTTTGTGTTTACACATAAAACTCTTCTTTATTGAGGATAAATCTAATTTTTTTTTTACTTTAGTTACCCTTAAATATGGCTGCCACAGTAATGGATAAGTAGATCAGTAGGTGTGTGTACCTGGGGTCTGGTTGAGGGGTGGTAGTCTTTTTGTGTTTACGACCATATAAAACTATATTTTATTGAGAATAAATCTAATTCGTTTTTTTTTACTTTAGTTACCCTTTAAGTATGGCTGCCACAGTAATGGATAAGTAGATCTTGTTAAGGGGTATGTCTTTTTTTGTGTTTACGACCATAAAACTATCTTTTATTGAGAATAAATCTATTAGTTTTTTTTACTTTAGTTACCCTTTAAGTATGGCTGCCACAGTAAGGATAAGTAGATAGTGGTGTGTGACCTGGGTCGGTTGAGGGGGCATGTCTTTTTTTGTTTATAACCATAAACCAAACCATATAAATCTTTTATTGAGGATAAATCTAAATTAGTTTTTGACTTTAGTTACCCTTTAAATATGGCTTTATGGGAATGGAAAGGTAGGTCAGTAGGTGGGTGTACCTGTGTCTGTGTGGGGGGGTTGGGGGTCACCATTTGTATTATGACTGCGGATTCCTTAGCTAGAGATATCACACTTCTCCTATATGCCCGCACGTCTGTACTGAATTTCACGTCTCTAGCTCAAAAATGTGGGAGGAGATACGGTCCAAAAAAGCGGAAGAATAAAAACGGAGAAAAAGAAGAAGAAGAAGAAGAAGAAAAGAAGAACAGTAATTTGGCTTTTCAAGCCAAATTAATAATAATGATAATATAATAATATGATAATAATAATAATATAATTTAGAGTGCATGCGGTATGTAGTTGGGTATCTCCTCCCTTTTCTGCTCCGTTCCCAGAAGTAAAGGGCAGTAAAGGAAGGTAAAGGAAGGGGACGCCATTGTAGTAAAACCGATCTAAAACAAGAACAGGCTCATTAGGCGATCGCTCGGGTAAATATCTGATCGCTATTCACATTTGGAATGTGGGTTAATCCCGATAATAACTCACTGCGGGGATTTTAATGCCAGCTATTTACTAAAACTAGCGCAAAACGCATATTGAATCATGAGCATCGGATGCAGGGTGAGTTTTATTCCATAAATTTGCCAGCGGCTCTGGATAAATCGGGCCGAAGTGTTTATACCAACATGTTTCGATCCCTAAACGGATCTTTGTCATTGATGCTATAACAATCAGTGCATCACAGAAAACACAACACCCGCCCCTTCCCCCCATTGGTTAGTAGAAGTGTCATTACACTGTCCCAGTGTGTTAATAGTTTTAAAAGTCCATAGAAAAAGTTAATGAATCCGGCCAACCTGTGAGACGCTGTAAATAAAGCAGGTTCCCCAGATTATATAAGAACAATATATCCATTGTCAGGGCAGGTGTGTAGTGATGGGCATGAATGGGTTTTACTATTGGTATTAGTCTTTCAAAGGACAGATAAAAATGCCATTCCACCCTGAAACAGTCCCCAGGTTATATTAGGGTTAGTGGGTTAGCGGAACCAGATCTTCTCTTCCAGACAATGTGGGGGGAACCGTGTATCTGGAATTCTCCCCAATCCAGCGGTCTGCTCAGGGGTGTAGCTAAAAGTCAATGGGCCCTAGAGCAAAAATGTTGGATGAAAATTAAAATGCGCTGACCAACATAAACCACTGGACTGGCATAGACTGGCATAGACTGGCATACACACTGTCCGTATACACGCCCTCACAGCTGTCTATCACAAGGGCTACAGGAAGACACGGTAAGGGATAAAGCCACACTATCACGTTTTTTTGTTGCACATGCAAATTCGAATCTCAAAAGAAGAAAATCTCACACGCAGTCACATCGGAATCGTACTCGCGTCACGATTACGTGTGCGATTTTGTTTGTGGCGCAGTGTGGCCTTGCCCGTAAGGTTACCTTAGGCAGTGCAGATCACCATCTTTTATCACTCACAGTCAGAGCTGGATTAAGACCAAATGGGGCCAAGGCACAAGTCAGATTTTTGGGCCCCCTAACGTGCCTTATTCATTACCACAAGGACATCTCCCTGGCACCACCAGCACACCACTGGCCACACATCACAACACCAGCTACTGGGAGCTGACCTAAGTGGTGATAATTCCATTTTTTTCCCTGGGAGATGGGTAGGGTGTTGTGGGATACCATTCCCTCAGCACACTGTCCCAAATGGACCATAGGCAAAGGGAGCTTCTCCTTACCCTGTATTTCCCCACTGCCCCTAGAGGGCGCCCTCATAGTTGAGCCTTGAGCCACAGTTGCTGCAGTTTGGGTTGTTGGTGTGGGGAGGAACTGGTGACCCTTCAGGGTTTTGTAAAGCTCTCGGAAATTGCCCCTTTGGAAAAGCCATCACTGCCTTGGCCTTAAGGACACTGACACTCTTGTTCTTGTGGGGGTGCTCAAAGGCCGGTAGGGACTGCACGCATAATTACCACCACCCCTCAGCCCCAACCCCCCCCCCAGCACACAACTTGTAAAAATTAAGAATACACGGTACAACGGGTATGGTACCTGTGTGTCAGGAGGACTCAGGCTGTAGCTATCAAGCGCAAGCTTGGGGACTTGTACACAGCCTAAAAGTGCAACAATGTATATAGCTAAAAATCAACATTGTCTTTTCTTGATCTTACCATTATGAGATTTGTGAAGAAAGCACACTAGGCTAAATATAGCTACTTATTGTGTATATATTCGGGGTTATTCAATAAAAGTTCTTATCACTTAAAATGGTGCAAATTTTGCCCCAACCAATCAGATCTTATTTAAAGGACAATTATACTCACCTTTTCCCCGATCCACTGCAGCATAGTACCCAGGGTGAGGACCTAAAATCGCTAAGTCCTCCCTGGGTCTTCTCTAAATCCTGCTGCACTACTTACCGCAAAATCTGCTCGGCGATCAGACTGTTCCACCTCTCTCCTACGTCAGTGACAGTCGCGAGGCAGCAATTGGAAGACACGCTCCTTGCAGAGCGTATCTTCCTATGGCTGCCTCGCGATCTGTCATTGAAGCAGGAAGAGCGGAGGAACGGAGCGATCGCGCGAAGCAGAGTGGGGTAAGTAGTGCAGGAGTTGAGAGAAAGAACCAGGGTGAGGACTTAGCGATTTAGGTCCTCACCCTGGGTACTATGCAAGCTATGGAGGAGGAAGAGGAGCGAGGGTGAGGTGAGTATACTTGTCCTTTAACATTTGAAAGCTAACAATCTGATTGGTTGGGCAAATTTAGCACCATTTTAAACGATAAGAACTTTATTGAATAACCCTGTTTGTATTTAAGTGTATATGATGTATATATGTTCTTTACATAAGTCTGGGGTGAACTGCTTTATTTACAGCATCTCCCAGGTGGTGGGGGATTCATGAACATTTTCTATGGACTTTTTTTGGACTATTAACACACTGGAACAGTGTAATGGACACTTCTATCAACCAATGGGGGGAAGGGGCGATGTTGTTGGACATGTTGGAATAAAACACTTTTTGTTTAAGCAGTTATATGTGTGTATCCCCTTCCTTTACCCCTTTAATTATATAATGCTACATGGTATAGAAATGATAGGATATTAAATTGTAATAATAATAATGCTACATGGGTATAGAAATGATAGGATATAAAGTAATAATAATAATATAATGTTACATGGTATAGAAATGATAGGATATAAATGTTAATAAAAATATAATGCACATGGTATAGAAATGTAGGATATAAATGATAATAATAATATAATGGACATGGTATAGAAATGATAGGATATAAATGTAATAATAATATATGCTACATGGTATAGAAATGATAGGATCTAAATGTAATAATTACTAAATGCTACATAGTATAGAAATGATAGGATATAAATGTAATAATAATATAATGGTACATGGTAGATAGAAATGATAGGATATAAATGTAATAATAATATAATGCTACATGGTATAGAAATGATAGGATATAAATGTAATAATAATATAATGCTACATGGTATAGAAATGATAGGATATAAATGTAATAATAATACTAGAAAGGGAAAGTTTAAGTACAAAACTTTGAATTTGGCTTGGAGACTGCATTTTGGAAGGGAATTGTGTGTGTTTGTGCTGCAGATTTTAAAACCAATAATGTCATGATGAGGACATTGTTGTTTTTTACTTACCCTTTAAATATGTCACATGCATAAAGGGGTAAGTGGGTGTGTGTGTGTATTTAGGTTGGGGATAAAAATACAACTTTTTGTGATGGTCAAAATGAGTTTTTTTTACTTAGTACCCTTTAAGTATGGCTGCCATAGATGGATAAGTAGATCAGGAGTGTGTGTACCGTGTCAGGTTGAGGAGTAAAAAAAAAACTTTTTGATGATTGGTCAAAATTAGTTTTTTTGACTTGTTACCCTTTAAGTATGGCTGCAACAGTAATGGAGGGTAGGGTCAGTAGCTGTGTATACCCTGTATCACGTTGGGGGTTAAAAAAAAAAACGTTTTTGATATTGATCAAATTTGCTTTTTTTGTACTTAGTTCCCTTTAAATATGGCTTCACGTAATGGATAAGTAGATCAGTAGGTTGTGTACCTGGGTCTGGATTGAGGGGGTTGTCTTTTGTGTTACAACCATAAAACTATCTTTTATGGGATAAATAAATTGTTTTTTGACTTTAGTTACCCTTTAAATATGGCTGCCACGTGATGGATAAGAGATCAGTAGGTGTGTACCTGGGTCTCGGTGAGGGGGTGGTATGTCTTTTTGTGTTTACAACCATAAAACTATTTTTTATTGAGGATAATCTAAATTAGTTTTTTTTACTTTAGTTACCCTTTAAATATGGCTGCCACGTAATGATAAGTAGATCAGTAGGGTGTTGTGACCTGGGTCTGGTTGAGGAGTATGTCTTTTTTGTGTTTAAACCATAAAACTATCTTTTATGAGGATAAATCTAAATTGTTTTTTGACCTTAGTTACCCTTAAATATGGCTGCCACCGTAATGGTAAGTAGATTAGTAAGGGTGTGTACCTGGGTCTGGTTGAGGGGGGTAGTGTCTTTTTTGTGTTTATAACCATAAAAATCTTTTTTGAGGATAAATCTAATTAGTTTTTTGACTTTAGTTACCCTTTAAATATGGCTTCATCGAATGGAAAGGTAGGTCAGTAGGTGGGTGTACCTGGGTTGTGTGGGGGGGTTGGGGTATCACATTTGTATTTATGACCATGAAAACAAATGTTTTGAATATCCACATTTGAGGATTGTACCATTATAGTCTATGGGAAAATGTCTGGAAATTCACCGTAAGCCGTAACGCTTCCGCGGATTTCTTAGCTAGAGATAGCACCTTCTCCTATTGCCCCGCATGTCTGTACCGAATTTCATGTCTCTAGTCAAAAATGTGGGAGGAGATACGGTCCAAAAAAGCGGAAGAATAAAACGGAAGAAAAAAGAAGAAGAGAATAGAAAGAACAGTAATTTGGCTTTTTCAAGCCAAATTAATTAGGACTCAGTCTCTTCCAGCACTCGTGGAACCTTTTTACATATGCAGGGGTATTCAATAAAAGTTCTTATTGTTTAAAATGGTGCCAATCAAATGTTAGCTTTCAAATGTTTAATGATATCTGATTGGGTAGGGCAAAATTAGCACCATTTTTAACAAAAAGAACTTTTATTACATCTCTTTGCTTATCATTGAAAATGTGCTAATTTTGCCTCAACCAATCAGATGTAGCTTTCAAAGTTAAATAAGATCTGATTGGTTGGGGCAAAATTAGCACCATTTAAACGATAAGAACTATTATTAATCTCCCTGTAAATGTATGCGTTGTCCAATGAAAAAACGGACAACATATTATATATATGATAATCACCTGTGGGTTTTTTTATTGCACATTGCCCTATACCAAAAAAGAATATATCAAGTGTAACACATGTACACAAATACACCAAAATGTTACTGGCTCAAAAAGTAACAAACAAGTTGAAAATGAAACAACAGTACACATGTAATATATGTTGTATCCGCTGGTGTCGGTCTCAAATGTCCTAATTCCACAAGTATCCATGGTTCCCAATTGATCCAGCAAGCATTTAAATAATTTGAAAAGATAGAGCTTTTACCATGATACCTTCGGCAGTGTAGGACTCACTTACCAGGTAAGTAGTGCTCCTGTACATCCTGTAATGTCCTGCAATTGATGGCGTTCTCTCGGATGCCTCACATAGATAGATCCAGATCATCTACCCAGCTATGGCCCCACGGCTGAGCATCGGCCCTCTTACCAAGTGTATCAACGGTTCTTGATTCCTGAATGTCTCAGCTCTAATTGTACATGTAAACTTCAGCCAAAAGCAATGGTTATCCATAAAGATAGGGTGGCTTTTCAGGGATTATTATGTAATTTCCTCCCTTGTCCGTTACTTTATATACCAAGCAAGGTGTAGTAGATAGGAGCACACTACTTTAGTGATGAATTCATTATTCAGTGCATGAAACATACAATGTTTTGAGACTCAAGGCGGCTCTGGATAAATGCACCTGATAATACATCGGATAGCGGGGTTTTACACTGATATTGCATCACCCCCAAAGGTGTTTTCATTGGGGCTAGAGATCCAACTCCAGTTCTGCAAACCTACAGGTAAGCTACCATTTATTCCCATGGGCACACTATAAATCCAGCTGAACAGGGGGCACTATATGATTCAAAAAATAATATTAGATGAAAAGTTATGTGGTTGAAACATATTGTAAATGCAACTTTTTACATGACAGTTTTTAAATTGTAATGACTGTATTTCTGTCTGTAGACCAGTGTTTCTCAACCAGGGGTCGGGGACCCCTAACGGTCACCTGAGAGGTTGCAAGGGGGTCCTCAAAAGATGACAAACTGTATGGATCCACTATTGTGATGAAAAAAATGTATTTTATATTTATCAATGTTCTGTATTTGTATGAATTATGTGTTTGGTATTGATGTCTGAGAGATAAATAAAATAAGAATGTTTTATGTAAGGGTTCCCATTTGTTTATTATAAATCTATCTTTTATTGTAATAAATTTTATAAATTATGATTTATGATATATATGATGAGAAAGGAAAGAAAAATATATCATCTTAATTTTATGTAGGGGTTCCGAGATACGAAACATTTTAAAGGGGTCCCCACAGGTGTGAAAAGGTTGCGAAACACTGCTCTAGACTATGGAATATTTTATTATAGATAATCCCTAGAATCTCACATGGGCTTTCCATACCTTCAACAAGCTTTCTTGTTATACTGAAAAGTGAAATATAGGCAGTATCTATAATAGAGATATTTATAATGGTATTTAAAGATGTGATATTTGATCTTTAAGTTGATATTAAGAGCAAAATATTGACGTGGTGCAAAATAACTTACAGGCAGTGTTTTGCAATCACATGGGTTGGCCCTTTGGCTACAAAGGGAATTTATTATGCAGTCTCCACCCCTTATTTGCATAAATAAGAAAAGAAGCTCTAGCCAAAAACCCTCCCTTATCTACGTGTGGTGATTTCTGTATATCAAAGGCCGTCATTGTGCTGATAATGCCACACTAGGCTGGTTCATGGTGGAAAAGGCTCACAGAAGGTTTAACAACCATGGAAATGAAAATGACCCAAAAATTCTCTCCCCTTATTTGAATTATGTAGATTAGTCATCTGTGAATTAATAAAATAGGAAAATAATGCTTACAAATGGGGTAGAGAGTTACCTGGAGGTTTAGGCTAGTGAATCAGATAAATAATCTAATTAAAGGGAAGTAGAAATGATTGGAATTTTCCTATAAATTACGAGATAATCTTGAACCATACTTCAGGAGTGTGTCTAATGTGTGACGCAGACTCAGTATATTCACAGATGTTCAAGGGATTATTAACATAAATCCTGAACTGCCAAAAACACTCACGATTGTACACCACTATGTCTACCCAGACACAAATGGCTGACAAGTGAATGTTGACGTTACAATGTATTTTATTGTACATTCTTGGAATTTTTTTTTATCCATAAACATCCTTTAACCAAGGGGGTCAAATAGTGTGTAATGCAACTAATTCTACTTTCCTTGCAATAGAAGGAAACAAAATGTTACCAAAAAGGAAAAAGGAGGGTCATGTCATTAGACCACAAAGAGTTCATCACACAAAAAATGAGGCAAAACATAATTATAGGCTTATAGAGGAGAGTGAGTACCCTCAATTACGTACATCTGTAACATGGCAGTGCACAGAGAATAAAGTCTTCAACCTTCCTTCTTATATATTGGTCAATACAGATTTAGAGTGGGCGTCATTCAATACACTATTGATACTTCCCAGACTGTAATTTCCCCTAATATAATGCTGCACGAGCTGCAGGGGGGCCATAGAAATGGACCCAGGTTCCACCTGTATTTCAACCATCAAAATTCTGCTCTGCAACATGAAATTGTTGATGTTGAAATGGACAGACAAAATTTTCTTTTTTCAGAGTTAGAACTTTATCTGTGATGTATTTCTGAAGAATTTTCAATGGAGGTGGAAAAAGTTTCAACCAAAGACCAGTAGAGGACGGCGAACTTCCTGACGTTCTATTCATTTCTGAACTTCTAAATTCAGTAAAAGTTCGGAAGTTGGAAACATACCGTTAAAGTAGGAGAGAAAAGAGTTTGAAAAGTCGGATTTGTTACAAATAAAATAGCAATGTAGCACGTATGTACAATGTCGCCAAAATGTTTTTAAAACACTATTTCTCACGATTATTGCAATGTCGGGTTTCTGCATGCTGTATTCGAGGGTTATTGTCAATTCAAGGGTTACTGATTGAGATTCCAAGGGTTACCGAAATCGAATGATACATTCAAGGTATCGGAAATCGAAGATAAATTCAAGGGTTACAAAAACGAACAATAATTCAAGGGTTTACCGAATTGAAGATACATTTGATGGTTACCGAATATAATTCAAGGGATTCTGGTCCCTTATGCTCAGGCCGTGCCCTTCGCTCCTTGCAAGGAAATCTTCTCCACAGACCCCCAATAACACTGCTGCGGTGTCCTACCATTCTAATGTGTCGAGGACTTGTGCACTATATCCATTATACATAATTATATATATGCTTTGTTAACAGATGTATGAAATTCATTTAACTTAATTAATTTTTATCTATCTTTTAATGGCACTTATGCCCTTGTTTGTATACTCTGGATTTTATAAAGTACATCGCTGCGCCCAAGTGGCGCTTATTAAATGAAATTATACATACATACATCTTCAAAATGGAACATCCGAGGGATAACAGCAAAAAAGCCGATTTGAGGGGTATCACCGAAACGTTGAATTTGAGTTTAGGGCAAAATCGAGGTTTACGAAAGGTAGGTAAATTTGGTAATTATCGAAATATCGATTAATATTGAAATACGTCTGAAGTTCGAAGGTTCGGAAAGTTTAATAGTTGAGTTCGTCCGAACTACTAAAGTTTGGGTCAAACCAGGTTCGGGTTCTTTTTTAAGTCCATTCTAAAGACCAGGTCTGGGTCGAAATTCTGATGCATCGCTACTTAAATCCCTTTTATTTTCTACCTGCACAGACACTAACTTTTCCTATACCATTGTGTCCTTTCAATGATGCCTCCATTTTTGTGACTCCATTTTGTCTATTAAGGGATCTACCAGGAAAATCCAACCTGGGCCTTTACATTTGAAAACTTCAAATCCCTACATTCTGGCTGCACTGTGCAAAAAACAAGGAGGTCACCTCTGGGCAAGATGGTATAACCATAGAATCCTATGGGCAATCCCCATTATTCTGGTGGTGGTTACCACTGAAAGTTACAAAAGTTTTAGTAGATTACTATGTGATATGAGCAAACCACTCCATGACCACAAAACCCTATGTCATAATATCCTATTTCGATACATATACCATAGCATTGGAATAAAACTTCAATTATATTCAGCACCAACAACAAGGGATTTTCACATATTGCATAAAAAACCATATGCAGCTATGTATTGTATATTTTCTGCGAAATGCACAGAGTAAACATTTTTTATTTCCGTTCATAAGAAAATATTGTCCATAAAGTAAACTTTTACTCAGCATTGTATATAAAATAAGTGTTGATACACATATACTTAACATGTCCACTGTAAACCCATCATCAGTGCGGTGTCATCAGTGTAATAAATGGGAATAGCACATTAATGAATCGAGGAATTCATCAGCCCTTCAGCTGTTTGTAGGCTTTAGAGTTGAGATTGTGGGTTGTGAAACTGCAGAGACATCGAGCTTGGTTCTTGGTTTAAGGATTGGATATGTTGCGGAAGGTTTATAAATAGATAGAGTGATAGCTTTTATTTTCAGCTCAGCAATAAGCAAAACAAAAAAGTAAATAATTTAATCCCCCCCGCCTATTTTACCCATGTAGTGCACTGAGTATTGTGGCTATTCAGGGGTGTCTCTCTAATGAGCAATACGACAAAACATGTCAGGCTCAGGTGTGCCCCTGCTAAATAGGAGGCAGCAGAGACTGGGCAGGCAGGCTCATTGGCAGGACCCCGAAGAGAAAACCTTTTAAAATACAGGTTATTTTCAATGTAGGCGTGGATCCGGTTCATTAAGGCTCTTAATGTACCTATCGATGTGGATCTTGGCATTAGGGCATGTTTGTATAGTTGCCTTTCTGTGATCTGTCCAGATAGCTGTGCTCTCCCCTCTGACATCAGTAGATTATCCAGTTGATATCCAGATAGCTGTAGCTCTCCCCTCTGACATCAGTAGATTATCCAGTTGATATCCAAATAGCTGTAGCTCTCCCCTCTGACATCAGTAGATTATCCAGTTGATATCCAGATAGCTGTAACTCTCCTCTCCGACATCAGTAGAGTATACAGTTGATATCCAGATAGCTGTAGCTCTCCCCTCTGACATCAGTAGATTATCCAGTTGATATCCAGATAGCTGTAGGTCTCCCCTCTGACATTAGTAGATTATCAGTTGATATCCAATAGCTGTAGCTCCCCTCTGACTCAGTAGATTATCCAGTTGATATTCAGATAGCTGTAACTCTCCCCTCTGACATCAGTAGATTATCCACTTGATATCCAGATAGCTGTAGGTCTCCCCTCTGACATCAGTAGATTATCCAGTTGATATCCAGATAGCTGTAGCTCTCCCATCTGACATCAGTAGATTATCCAGTACATATTCAGATAGCTGAAGCTCTCCCCTCTGTCATCAGTAGATTATCCAGTTAATAACCAGATAGCACTAGCTCTCCCATTTGACATCAGTACATTATCCAGTTGATATCCAGATAGCTGTGGGTCTCCCCTCTGACATCAGTAGATTATCCAGTTGATATCCAGATAGCTGTAGCTCTCCCCTCTGACATCAATAGATTATCCAGTTGATATCCAGATAGCTGTAGCTCTCCCCTCTGACATCAGTAGATTATCCAGTTGATATCCAAATAGCTGTAACTCTCCCCTCTGACATCAGTAGATTATCCAGTTGATATCCAGATAGCTGTAACTCTCCTCTCCGACATCAGTAGAGTATCCAGTTGATATCCAGATAGCTGTAACTCTCCTCTCGACATCAGTAGATTATCCAGTTGATATCCAGATAGCTGTAACTCTCCCCTCTGACATCAGTAGATTATCCAGTTGATATCCAGATAGCTGTAACTCTCCCCTCTGACATCAGTAGATTATCCAGTTGATATCCAGATAGCTGTAACTCTCCCCTCTGACTCAGTAGATTATCCACTTGATATCCAGATAGCTGAAGCTTCTCCCTCTGACATCAGTAGATTATCCAGTTGATATCCAGATAGCACTAGCTCTCCCATCTGACATTAGTACATTATCCAGTTGATATCCAGATAGCTTAGGTCTCCCTCTGACATCAGTAGATTATCCAGTTGATATCCAGATAGCTGTAGCTCTCCCATCTGACATCACTAGATTATCAGTACATATCAGATAGCTGAAGCTTCTCCCTCGTCATCAGTAGATTATCCAGTTTAATAACCAGATAGCACTAGCTCTCCCATCTGACATCAGTACAATTACCAGTTTATATTAATCTACTGATGTCAGAGGGGAGACCTACAGCTATCTGGATATCAAGTGGATAATCTACTGATGTCAGAGGGGAGAGTTACAGCTATCTGAATATCAACTGGATAATCTACTGATGTCAGAGGGGAGAGCTACAGCTATTTGGATATCAACTGGATAATCTACTAATGTCAGAGGGGAGACCTACAGCTATCTGGATATCAACTGGATAATCTACTGATGTCAGAGGGGAGAGCTACAGCTATCTGGATATCAACTGTATACTCTACTGATGTCGGAGAGGAGAGCTACAGCTATCTGGATATCAACTGGATAATCTACTGATGTCAGAGGGGAGAGCTACAGCTATTTGGATATCAACTGGATAATCTACTGATGTCAGAGGGGAGAGCTACAGCTATCTGGATATCAACTGGATAATCTACTGATGTCAGAGGGGAGAGTTACAGCAGCTATCTGGATAAAAACTGGATAATCTACTGATGTCAGAGGGGAGAGGAGAGGTTTAACGCTATCTGGATATCAACTGGATACTCTACTGATGGTCGGAGAGGAGAGTTCAGCTCTCTGGATATCAACTGGATAATCTACTGATGTCAGAGGGGAGAGTTACAGCTATTTGGATATCAACTGGATAATCTATACTGATGTCAGAGGGGAGAGCTACAGCTATCTGGATATCAACTGGATAATCTATTGATGTCAGAGGAGAGCTAACAGCTATCTGGATATCAACTGGATAATCTACTATTGTCAGAGGGAGACCACAGCTATCTGGATATCAACTGGATAATGTACTGATGTCAGAGGGAAAGTGCTATCAAGGTTATATAACTGGATAATCATACTGATGAAGAGGAGAGCTTCAGCTATCTGAATATCTGGATATCTATGATGTCAGATGGATGTAAGCTTACTGGATATCAACTGTATAATCTACTGATGTCAAGGGAGACCTACAGACTTACTGGATATCAAGTGGATAATCTACTGATGTCAAGGGAGATTACACGCTATCTGGATATCACTGGATAATCTACTGATGTCAGAGGGGAAGCTACAGCTTATCTTGGATATCAACTGGATAATCTACTAATGTCAGAGGGGAGAGACAGCTATCTGGATATCAACGGATAATCTACTGATGTCAAGGAGAGTACACTATCTGATATCAACTGATATCTACGGATGTCGAGGGAGAGTACAGCTACTGGATATCAACTGGATAATCTACTGATGTCAGAGGGGAGAGTCAGCTATTTGGATATCAACTGGATAATCTACTGTGTCAGAGGGGAGAGCTACAGCTATCTGGATATCAACTGGATAATCTACTGATGTCAGAGGGAGAGTACAGCTATCTGGATAAAATGGATAATCTACTGTGTCAGAGGGAGACTACCGACTATCTGGATATCAACTGGATAATCTACTGATGTCAGAGTGGAGAGCTACATCGATCTGGATATCAACTGGATAATCTATGAAGGAGAAGCTAGTGCTATCTGGATATCAACTGGATACCTACTGATGTCAGAGGGAGAGTTACAGCTATCTGGATATCAAACTGGATAATCTACTGATGTCAGAGGGGAGTACAGCTATCTGGATATCAACTGGATAATCTACTGATGTCAGAGGGGAGAGTTACAGCTATCTGGATATCAACTGGATAATCTACTGATGTCAGAGAGGAGATCTACAGCTATCTGGATATAAACTGGATAATCTACATGATGTCAGAGGGAGACTACAGCTATCTGGATATCAGATGGATAATCTACTGATGTCAGAGGGGAGAGCTACAGCTATTATCATTGATCCTGACAGGGAAGTTACACGCTATCTGGAAATAAATCCTGATTAAGGGGCTCGCTATCCTTGATTCTGATTCTGATGCAGAGTGAGAGCCAATCTATTATTCATTCTAATGCAAGGACCTATTCTGGTTTTGATATCACATAGATGGGAAACAGATATCTGATAAAACTGGTTCACGATGAGAGGAGTAGTTCTATACATATATACTGATTCGGGTAGAGTAAACCTACGAACACTGGAGCTGTTCAGGGAGGTACCTATCTAATAAGGTATCTACGATGTCGATACGCTACTGGATCATGATTATCTGTCAGAGAGAGCTAAGCATACTACCTGTATCCATTTTGTCTCAACTCATTTACAATTTGTTATAAAAGAAAGTACAATTCAAACTAGAAACTACTTCATTGGTTCGTATTTTAAATCCTGTTGACGGAATTCTTTAGCCTTTCTCACTACTGAATTTTCCAGACTAGTTTTTTATTCTTCACTTAAAAGAATGGGCAATGGAGACACGAAAAGTTGTTTCAACAGACAAGCAGCTTAGCAGAACTTATCATTTCCATCACAAACAACAGGGCACTTGATATGAACAGGCCCAGAGATCATATGTTTCCATAAGCTACACACTTTTAAAGATAAGCGCCAGCGTTTAGTTTCTATGTTAATCTGTCAAACTACAACATTTATTTTCTTGGAAATGTCTAAAATATTTATTCCTGAATGCCTGAAGATTAGAATAATATACTAATTTAAAACCGTCAATGTAAGGTCTATCGACTGTACTGTCAGTAATATACTGTACCTTACTGTCAGTATTATACTTGTACCTGTCAGTAGTATACTGTACCTTATACTGTCATATGATACTGTACCTGTCAGTAATATCTAACTTACTGTCAGTAGTATACTGTACCTGTCAGTAGTATACTGTACTTTACTGTCAGTAGTATACTGTACCTGTCAGTATATACTGTACCTTACTGTCAGTATATACTGTACCCCTTTTCTTAGTATACTGTACCTTACTGTCAGTATTATACTTTACCTGTCATAGTAATACTGTACCTTACTGTCAGTATTATACGTACCTGTCGTAGTATACTGTACCTTACTGTCAGTAGTAACTGTACCTGTCAGTAGTATACTGGTACTTTACTGTCAGTAGTATACTGTACCTCTGTACCTGTCAGTATATACTGTACCTTACTGCAGTATTATATGTACCTGTCAGTAGGTATACTGTAACCTTACTGTACAGTATTATACTGTACCTGTCAGTATATACTGTACCTTAGCTGTTCATAGTATACTGTACCTGTCAGTAGTATACTGTACTTTACTGTCAGTATTATACTGTACCTGTCAGTAGTATACTGTGCCTTACTGACAGTATTATACTGTACCTGTCAGTAGTATACTGTACCTTACTGTCAGTAGTATACTGTACCTATCAGTAGTATACTGTACTTTACTGTCAGTATTATACTGTACCTGTCAGTAGTAATAGCTGGTAACCTGTCAGAATATACTGTAACCGTTACTGTCAGTATATACGTACCTTCATAGTCTACTGTACTTTACTGTCAGTATTATACTGTACCTGTCAGTAGTATACTGTACCTTATTGACAGTATTATGCTGTACCTGTCAGTAGTATACTGTACCTTATGTCAGTAGTTTACTGTACCTGTCAGTAATATACTGTACCTTCCTGTCAGTAGTTACTGTACCTGTCAGTAGTATGCTGTACTTTACTGTCAGTATTATACTGTACCTGTCAGTAGTATACTTTACCTTACTGACAGTATTATACTGTACCTGTCAGTAGTATACTGTACCTTACTGTCAGTAGTATACTGTACCCATCAGTAGTATACTGTGCTTTACTGTCAGTATTATACTGTACCTTTCAGTAGTATGCTGTACTTTACTGTCAGTAGTATACTGTACCTGTCAGTAGTATACTGTCCTTACTGACAGTATTATACTGTACCTGTCAGTAGTATACTGTACCTTACTGTCAGTAGTATACTGTACCTGTCAGTAATATACTGTACCTTACTGTCAGTATTATACTGTACCTGTCAGTAGTATACTGTACCTTACTGACAGTATTATACTGTACCTGTCGGTAGTATACTGTACCTTGTCAGTAGTATGCTGTACTTTTACTGCTGGTTTATACTGTACCTGTCAGTAGTATAACTGTACCTTACTGACAGTATTATACTGTACCTGTCGGTAGTATACTGTACCTGTCAGTAGTATGCGTACTTTACTGACAGTATTATACTGTACCTGTCGGTAGTATACTGTACCTTACTGACAGTATTATACTGTACCGTGTCGTATGTATACGTACCTGTCATGTATGCTGTACTTTACTGTCAGTATTATACTGTAACCTGTCAGTAGTATAACTGTCCTTACTGACGATTATACTGTACCTGTCGGTAGTATACTGTACCTGTCAGTATTATGCTGTACTTTACTGACATTAATTATACTGTACCTGTCGGTAGTATACTGTACCTTACTGTCAGTAGTATACTGTACCGGTCATAGTATGCTGTACTTTACTGTCAGTATTATACTGTACCTGTCAGTAGTATACGGTACTTTACTGTCAGTATAATACTGTACCTGTCATGTATTATAATGTACCTGGTCATTAGTATGCTGTAACCTACTGTCAGTAGTATAACTGTACCTGTCAGTAGTATACTGTACTTTACTGTCAGTATATAACTGTACTGTCAGTATAGTATACTGTGCCTTACTACAGTATTATAATCTGTACCTGTCATTAGTAATATGGTACCTTACTGTCAGTAGTACTGTACCTATCAGTAGTATACTGTACTTTACTGTCAGTATTATACTGTACCTGTC
This sequence comes from Hymenochirus boettgeri, assembly GCA_019447015.1. Taxonomy (NCBI): domain Eukaryota; kingdom Metazoa; phylum Chordata; class Amphibia; order Anura; family Pipidae; genus Hymenochirus; species Hymenochirus boettgeri. Next base: position 306,979,016 of record CM033470.1, on the reverse strand, counting down.
AGTAGTATACTGTACCTGTCAGATAATATACTGTACCTTACTGTCAGTAGTATACTGTACCTGTCGTAGTATACTGTACTTTACTGTCAGTATTATACTGTACCTGTCAGTAGTATACTGTACCTTATTGACAGTATTATGCTGTACCTGTCAGTAGTATACTGTACCTTACTGTCAGTAGTTTACTGTACCTGTCCAGTAAATATACTGTACCTTACTGTCAGTAGTATACTGTACCTGTCAGTAGTATCTGTACTTTACGTCCAGTATATACTGTACCTGTATAGACTTTACATTACTGCGTATACTGTACCTGTCAGTAGATACTGTACCTTACTGTCATGTAGTATACTGTACCCATCCAGTAGTATACTGTGCTTTAACTGTCAGTATTATACTGTCCTGTCAGATGAGTATGCGTACTTATAACTGTCAGTAAGTATACTGTAACCTGTCAGTAGTAATACTGTACCTTACTGTACAGTATGATACTTACCTGTCAGTCGTATACTGTACCTTACTGCTCAGTAGTATACGTAACTCGTTAATATACTGTAGCCTTTACTGTCATATTATACTGTACCTGTCAGTATTATTCTGTACTTACTGACAGTATTATACTGTACCTGTTCCGGTAGTATACTGTACCTGTCAGTAGTACTGTACTTTACTGCTGGTATTATACTGTACTCTGTCAGTAGTATACGTACCTTACTGACACGTATTATACTGTACCTTCGTTAGTATACTGTAACCTGTCAGTACGTGATGACTGTAACTTTACTGACAGTATTATACTGTACACTGTCGGTAGTAATCTGTACCGTTATGACAGTATTCCTACGTACCTGCGTACCAGTAGTAACTGTACCTGTCAGTAGTATGACTGAGTACTTATATTACGTGTGCGTATTATACTGTACCCTGTCAGTATATACTGAACCTTAACTGACCAGTATTATACTGTCCCTGTCGGTATATACTGTAACCTGTCAGTAGTATGCGTCCTTTACTGTACAGTATTATACTGTACCTGTCGGTAGTATACTGTACCTTTAACTGTCAGTAGTATACTGTACCTGTCATTCAGTATGCCTGTACTTTACTGTACAGTAATTATACTGTAGCCTGTCATAGTATATACTGTACTCTTACTGTCCAGTATACTGCCAATACTTGTACCTGTCCAGTATTATAATTCACCTGTCGTAGTATTACTGTACCTTACTGTCAGTATTATACTGTACTTACTGCAGTAGTATACGTACCATGTACTGTTCAGTATTATACTGTACCTGTTAGTAGTATACTGTACCTTTACTGTCAGTAGTGTACATGTACCTTACTGGTCAGTAGTACTATGTACCTATCAGTAGTATACTAACTGCACCTGTCAGTAGTAAATACTGTACTAGTCAGTAGTAACTGTGCAACTTCAGTATTATACGTCCTTATGTAGTAATACATGTACCTGTCAGTAGTATACTGTACCTTACTGTCAAGTATTATACTGTCCTTACTGTCGTAGTAATAGCGTGTATTCTTAACATGTCAGTATTTATCTGTACTTCACTCACCGTGCTTCTGTAGTATATACTTACCATTCATTAGTCAATCGTACCTTTTTCGTAGTTACTGTACCTTACTGTCAGTAGTATACTGTACTTCATAACTGTCCAGGATAGTACTGTACCTCAGGTAACTGTCAGTAGTAATCCTGTATTAACCTTACTGTATTAGTAATACTGTACCTGTCAGTAGTATACCTGTACTCTTACTCAGTCAGTATTATACTGTACCTTACTGTCAGTATGTACTGTACTATCATGTACCTGTCAGTAGTATACTGTCCTTACTGTCAGTATTATCGTACCTTACTGTCAGAGTATACTGTACTGACTGTCAGTATTATACTGTACCTTACTGTCAGTATACGTACTGTTCCATGTCTTACTGTAACTTACTGTCATGTACCTAACTGTCAGCCACCTTCTGTCAGTATTAGACTGAACCTTACTGTCAGTAGTATACTGTACTTAATGTCCTAGTATTCGTACCTTACGCTCAGTATTATACTGTACCTTATACTGTCACTATAACTGTATCTTACTGTCAGTAGTATACTGTACCTTACTGTCAGTAGTATACTGTACCTTACTGTCAATAGTATACTGTACCTTACTGTCAGTAGTATACTTTACCTGTCAGTATTATACTGTACCTGTCAGTAGTATACTCTATCTTAATATCAATATTATTCAGATACCTGACTGTCCGTATATACTGTACCTGTCAGCATATACTGTACCCTTATGTCAGTAGTATACTGTACCATTACTGACATCAGTATTATACTGTACCTTACTGTCAGTATTATACTAGTACTGTCAATAGTATACAGATAACTTACTGTCCGTAGTATCAACTGTACCTTACTGTCAGTAGTAATATTCTGTCCTTACATGTCAGTAGTATACTGTACCTTACTGTCAAAGTATACTGTATCTTACTGTCGTAGTATATCTGTACCTTACTGGTCATAGTACTATCCTGTACCTACTGTCAGTATATACTGTACCTGTCAGTATTATAGTACCATGTACCTGTCATAGTATACTGTCCTTACCGTGTCAGTAGTATACTGTCCTGTCAGTATTATACTGTAACCTTTATGTCAGTAATATACTGTACCATACTGTCAGTAGTATCCTGTACCTTCTGTATTCCAAGTAGTATACTGTACCTTACTGTCAGTAGTATAACTGTACCTTACTGTCAATAGTATACTGTCCTTACTGTCAATATACGTATAGTATCTGTACCTTACTGTCAGTAGTATACACTAGTAGCCTGTCATATTATACAGTACCTGTTAGTAGTATACTGGTATCTTAATACAGTATTATACCGTACCTTACTGTCAGTATTATACTGTACCTGTCAGTAGTATACTGTACCTTACTGTCAGTAGTATACTGTATCTTACTGTTAGTAGTATTATACTGTACCTTTCAGTAGTATACTGCACCTTAATAACAGTATTATACTGTACCTTACTGTCAGTAGTACACTATGTCGTATTGTCAGTTGTATACTGCACCTTACTGTCAGTAGTAACGTGCTTTTATTGTCAGTAGTATACAGTACCTTTATGTCAGTAGTATACTGTACCTTACTGTCAGTAGTACACTATGCCTTATTGTCAGTAGTATACTGTACCTTACTGTCAGTAGTATACTGTCCTTTCAGTAGTATACTGTAACCGTTACTGTCCAGTATATAACTGTACCTGTCAGTATTATACTGGGTACCTGTCAGTAGTAATGACTGTACCTTACTGTCAATATAGGATAGACTGTACCTGTCAGTATTATACTGGTACCCTTACTGTCAGTATATACTGTAACCATGCTGTCAGTATTTACACTGGTGACGACTACTTTGTCAGTAGTATACCTTATGTGAACCTCTGTACCTTACTGTCAGTAGTATACTGTACCTTACTGTCACTAGTATACTGTACCTTACTGTCATTATTATAACTGTAACCTTATACTACGTAGTATACTGTACCATTACTTATCCGGTATTCTAGTATCTGTACCTTAGTATATACATAGCCTTAGTAGTATACTGTACCTAATTCAGTATTATACGTAACCTTACTGTCCTATATACTGTCCTGTCAGTAGTATACTGGCCTACTGTCAGTGTATACTGTATCTTACTGTTAGTAACTGCCTAGTAGTACGTTATACCAGTATTATCTGTACCTACTGTCAGTAGTACACTATGTCTTTTGTCAGTTGTATACTGCCCGTACTGTCAGTAGTACACTTGCTTTATTGTCAGTAGTATACAGTACCTTTGTCAGTATTATACTGTACCTTCCTGTCAGTAGTACACTATGCCTTATTGCAGTAGTATACTGTGCCTTACTGTCAGAGTATACCTGTACCTGTCAGTAGTATCATGTAACCTTACTGTCGGTATATACTGTACCTGTCAGTAATTATAACTGTACCTGTCCGTAGATACTGTCATCCCTTACTGTCAGTAGTATACTGTACCTGTCATAATTAGTACTGTACCTTACTGTCAGTACCTATACTGTACATACTGTCGTAGTAGACGGTTACACTTATGTCAGTAGTATACTGTACTAACTTCGTCAGTAGTATACTGTACCTTACTGTCAATAGTATACTGTACCTTACTGTCATTAGTATACTGTACCTTACTGTCAGTAGTATACTGTACGCTTACTGGCCAGTAAGTATTGTACTCTTCAGTATTATACAGTACCTGTTAGTAGTATACTGTAATCTCAAGATCAGTATTATCCGTACCTTACGTCAGTATTATATACTGTCCTGTCCAGTAAGTTAACTGTACCTATCTGTCAGTAGTATACTGTATCCTTGACTGTTAGTAGTATTATACTGTACTTTCAGTACCGTAATCTGTACTGCAAATCCCCGGACATCAGTAGATTATCCAGTTGATATCCAAATACTGTAACGTCTCCCCTCTGACATCAGTAGATTATCAGTTGAGATCCCAGATAGCTGTAACTCTCCTCTCCGACATCAGTAGAGTATCCAGTTGAATCCAGATAGCTAACTCTCCTCTCGACATCAGTAGTTATCCAGTTGATATCCAGATAGCTGTAATCTCCCCTCTGACATCAGTAGATTATCCAGTTGATATCCAGATAGCTGTAACTCTCCCCTCTGACATCAGTAGATATCTAGTTGTATTCAGATAGCTGTAACTCTCCCCTCTGACTCAGTAGTTATCCACTTGATATCCGATAGCTGAAGCTCTCCCCATGACATCAGTAGATTATCCAGTTGATATCCAGATAGCACTAGCTCTCCCATCTGACATTAGTACATTATCCAGTTGATATCCAGATAGCTGTAGGTCTCCCCTTGACATAGTAGATTATCCAGTTGATATCCAGATAGCTGTAGCTCTCCATCTGCATCACTAGATATTCCAGTACATATTCAGATAGCTGAAGCTCTCCCCTCTGTCATCAGTAGATTATCCAGTTAATAACCAGATAGCACTAGCTCTCCCATCTGACATCAGTACATTATCCAGGATATCCAGATAGCTGTGGGTCCCCTCTGACATCAGTAGATTATCCAGTTTTATACCAGATGCTGTAGCTCTCCCCTCTGACATCAAAGATTATCCAGTTGATATCCAGATAGCTGTAGCTCTCCCTCTGACATCAGTAGATTATCCAGTTGATATCAAATAGCTGTAACTCTCCCCTTGACATCAGTAGATTATCCAGGTGATATCCAGATAGCTGTAACTCTCCTCTCCGACATCAGTAGAGTATCCAGTTGATATCCAGATAGCTGTAACTCTCCCCTCTGACATCAGTAGATTATCCAGTTGATATCCAGATAGCTGAACTCTCCCCTGACATCAGTAGATTATCCAGTTGATATCCAGATAGCTGAACTCTCCCTCTGACATCAGTAGATTATCCAGTTGATATACAGATAGCTGTAATCTCCCCTCTGACATCAGTAGATTATCCAGTTGATATCCAGATAGCTGTAACTCCCCTCTGACATCAGTAGATTATCCATGATCCATAGCTGTAGCTCCCCTCTGACACTCAGTAGATTATCCGTTGATATCCAGATAGATGTGCTCTCCCCTCTGACATCAGTAGATTATCCAGTTGATATCCAGATAGCACTAGCTCTCTCCTCTGACATCAGTAGATTATCCAGTTGATATCCAGAGCTGTAATCTCCCTCTGACATCAGTAGATTATCCAGTGATATCCAGATAGACTGAAGTGCTCCCTCTGACATCAGTAGAATCCAGTTGATATCCAGATTGCTGTAGCTCTCCCTCTGACAATCAGTAGTTATCCAGTTGATATCCAGATAGCTGTACTCTCCTCTCGACATCAGTAGATTATCCAGTTGATATCCAGATAGCTGTAACTCTCCTTTTGACATCAGTAGATTATCCAGTTGATATCCAGATAGCTGTAGTCTCCCCTCTGACATCAGTAGATTATCCAGTTGATATCAGATAGCTAGCTCTCTCTTGACATCAGTAGATTACCAGTTGATATCAGATAGCTAATCTCCCCTCTGACATCAATAGATTATCCAGTTGATATCCGATACCTGAAGTCTCCCTCTGACATCAGTAGATTATCCAGTTGATATCCAGATTGCTGTAGCTCTCCCTCTGACATCAGTAGATATCCAGTTGATATCCAGACAGCTGAACACTCCCCTTGACATCATTAGATTATCCAGTTGATATCCAGATAGCTGGAACTCTCCCTCTGACATCAGTAGATTATCAGTTGATATCCAGATAGCTGTAACTCCTCTCTCTGCATCAGTAGATTATCCAGTTGATATCCAGATAGCTGTAACTCTCCTCCTGACATCAGTAGATTATCCAGTTGATATCCAGATAGCTGTAGCTCTCCCTCTGACATCAGTAGATTATCCAGTTGATCCAGATAGCTGTAACTCTCCCCTCTGACATCAGTAGATTATCCAGTTGATATCAAATAGCTGTAGCTCTCCCCTCTGACATCAGTAGATTATCCAGTTGATATCAGATAGCTGTAACTCTCCTCTCGACATCAGTAGAGTATACAGTTGATATCCAGATAGCTGTAGCTCTCCCCTCTGACATCAGTAGATTATCAGTTGATATCCAGATAGCTGTAGTCTCCCCTCTGACATAGTAGATTATCCAGTTGATATCCAAACTAGTGTAGCTCTCCCTCTGACATCAGTAGATATCCAGTTGATATTCAGATAGCTGTAAACTCTCCCCTCTGACATGTAGATTATCCACTTGATATCCAGATAGCTGTAGGTCTCCTCTGACATCAGTAGATTATCCAGTTGATATCCAGATAGCTGTAGCTCTCCATCTGACATCAGTAGATATCCAGACAATATCAGATAGCTGAAGCTCTCCCTCTGTCATCAGTAGATTATCCAGTTAATAACCAGATGCACTAGCTCTCCCATTTGACATCAGTACATTATCCAGTTGATATCCAGATAGCTGGGTCTCCCCTCTGACATCAGTAGATTATCCAGTTGATATCCAGATAGCTGTAGCTCTCCCCTTGACATCAATAGATTATCCAGTTGATATCCAGATAGCTGTAGACTCTCCCCTCTGACATCAGTAGATTATCATGTGATATCCAAATAGCTGTAACTCTCCCCTCTGACATCAGTAGATTATCCAGTTGATATCCAGATAGTGTAACTCTCCTCTCCGACATCAGTAGATGTATCCAGTTGATATCCAGATAGCGTAACTCCTCTCTGACATCAGTAGATTATCCAGTTTGATATCCAGATAGCTGTACTCTCCCCTCTGACATCAGTAGATTATCCAGTTGATATCCAGATAGCTGTAACTCTCCCCTCTGACATCAGTAGATTATTATGATATTCAGATGCTGATCTCCCTCTGACATCAGTAGATTATCCACTTGATATCCAGAGCTGAAGCTCTCCCCTCTGACATCAGTAGATTATCCAGTTGATACCAGATAGCACTAGCTCTCCCTCTGACATCAGTAATTATCCAGTTGATATCCAGATAGCTGTAGTCTCCCCTCTGACATCAGTAGATTATCCAGTTGATATCCAGATAGCTGTAGCCTCCCTCTGACATCATAGATTATCCAGTACATTCAGATAGCTGAGCTTTCCCCTCTGACATCAGTAGATTATCCAGTTGATATCCAGATAGCACTAGCTCTCCTCTGAAACAGTAATATCCAGTTGATATCCAGATAGCTGTCTCCCCTCTGACATCAGTAGATTATCCAGTTTATCCAGATAGCTGTGCTCTCCCTCTGACATCAGTAGATTATCCAGTTGATATCCAGATAGCTGTAGCTCTCCTCTGACATCAGTAGATTATCCAGTTGATATCCAAGAAGCTGTAAATCTCCCTCTGACATCAGTAGATTATCCAGTTGATATCCAGATAGCTGTAACTCTCCTCTGACATCAGTAGATATCCAGTTGAATCCAGATAGCTGTAACTCTCCCTCTGACATCAGTAGATTATCCAGTTGAATCCAGATAGCTGTAACTTCCTTGACATCAGTAGATTATCCAGTTGATATCCAGATAGCTGTACTCTCCCTCTGACATCAGTAGATTATCCAGTTGATATCCAGATAGCACTAGCTCTCTCTCTGACATCAGTAGATTATCCAGTTGATATCCAGATAGCTGTAATTCTCCCTGCATCAGTAGATATCCAGTTGATATCCAGATACCTGAAGTGCTCCCCTCTGACATCAGTAGGAATATTTATCCAGTTGATATCCAGATAGCTGTAGCTCTCCCCTCTGACATCAGTAGATTATCCAGTTGATATCCAGATAGCCCAGATAGCTGTGGGTCTCCCCTCTGACATCAGTAGATTATCCAGTTTATATCCAGATAGCTGTAGCTCTCCCCTCTGACATCAATAGATTATCCAGTTGATATCCAGATAGCTGTAGCTCTCCCCTCTGACATCAGTAGATTATCCAGTTGATATCCAGATAGCTGTAACTCTCCCCTCTGACATCAGTAGATTATCCAGTTGATATCCAGATAGCTGTAGCTCTCCCCTCTGACATCAGTAGATTATCCAGTTGATATCCAGATAGCTGTAGCTCTCCCCTCTGACATCAGTAGATTATCCAGTTGATATCCAGCATCAGTACATATCCAGTTGATATCCAGATAGCTGTGGGTCTCCCCTCTGACATCAGTAGATTATCCGTTGATATCCAGATAGCTGTAGCTCTCCCTCTGACATCAATAGATTATCCAGTTGATATCCAGATAGCTGTAGCTCTCCCTCTGACATCAGTAGATTATCCAGTTGATATCCAATAGCTGAACTCTCCCCTCTGACATCAGTAGATTATCCAGTTGATATCCAGATAGCTGTAACTCTCCTCTCCGATCAGTAGAGTATCCAGTTGATATCCAGATAGCGTAACTCTCCTCTCTGACATCAGTAGATTATCCAGTTGATATCCAGATAGCTGTAACTCTCCCCTCGACATCAGTAGATTATCCAGTTGATATCCAGATAGCTGTAACTCTCCCTCTGACATCAGTAGATTATCTAGGTGTATTCAGATAGCTGTAACTCTCCCCTCTGACATCAGTAGATTATCCACTTGATATCCAGATAGCTTGAAGCTCTCCCCTCGACATCAGTAGATTATCCAGTTGATATCCAGATAGCACTAGCTCTCCTCTGACATTAGTAATTATCCAGTTGATATCCAGATAGCTGTAGGTCTCCCCTCTGACATCAGGAGATTATCCAGTTGATATCCAGATAGCTGTAAGCTCTCCCATGACATCATAGATTATATAGTACATATCAGATAGCTGAAGCTCTCCCCTCTGCATCAGTAGATTATCCAGTTAATAACAGATAGCACTAGCTCTCCCATCTGACATCAGTAATTATCCAGTTTATCCAGATAGCTGTGGGTCTCCCCTCTGACATCAGTAGATTATCCAGTTTATATCCAGATAGCGTAGCTCTCCCTCTGACACTCAAGTAGATTATCCAGTTGATATCCGATAGTGTAGCTTCCCCCTGACATCAGTAGATTATCAGTTGAATCAAATAGCATGTAACTCTCCCCTCTGACGACATCAGTAGATTATCCAGTTGATATCCAGATAGCTGTAACTCTCCTCTCTGACATCAGTAGAGTATCCAGTTGATATCCAGATAGCTGTAACTCTCCCCTCTGACATCAGTAGATTATCCAGTTGATATCCAGATAGCTAGGCCAGTTACTACTGACATAAGCATAGTGTACTACTGACAGTAAGGACAGTATACTACGACAGTTAAGGGCCCAGTATATAATGACAATTAAGGCATAGTGTACTACTGACAGCAAGTACAGTATACTCTGACAGTTAAGGCCCAGTATACTACGGACAAGAAGGCATAGTGTACTACTGACAGTAAGGTAAGTATAACTACTCACAGTAGGCCCATTAGACTATGACAATAAGGCATAGTTACTACTGACAGTAACGGTACAGTATACTAATGACAAGTAAGGTGACAGATACTCGGACAATAAAGCACAGCTATACTACTGACAGTAAGGTACAGTATACTACTGACAGAAGGACAGTATACTACTGACATAAGGCATAGTGTACTACTGACAGTAAGTACAGTATACTACTTGCAGGTAAGTATACTTACTGCCGTTAAGGCACAGTATACTACTTGACAATAAGGCAGAGTGTACTAATGACAGTAAGGTACAGTTATACTAAGACATAAAAATGTACTGTATACTACTGACATAAAGCACAGTGTACTCTGACAGTAAGGGGCAGTATACAACTGACAATACGACATAGTGTACTACTGCATTAAGGTACAGTAGAATCTGTTATTAAGGTGCAGTATACTACTGAAAGGTACAGTATAATACTTACTAACAGTAAGCTTACATATACTACTTGACAGTAAGGTACAGTATATACTGACAGGTACAGTAAATACTGACAGTAAGGACGGTATACTACTGATCTAAGATACAGTATAATACTAAACAGGGTACTGTATAATTCATGACAGGTACAGTATATACTGACAGTAAGGTACAGTAACTACTGACAGTAAGGATACAGTTACTACTGACAGTAAGGTACAGGTATACTATGACGTAAGGTACAGTCTACTACTGACAGATAAGGTACAGTATACTACGACAATAAGGTACAGTCTACCTACGGACAGTGATGTACAGTATATTACTGACACAGTAAGGTACCGTATAATACTGACAGGACAGAATACTACTGACCAGTTAAGGTACAGTCTACTATGACAGGTACAGTATGTATACTGACAGGTACAGTATACTTACTGACAGTAAGGTAAAGTATACTACTGACAGGTACAGTATTACTACTGACAGTAAGGCACAGTATACTACTGACAATAGGCATAGTGTACTACTGACAGTAAGGTACGTATACTACTGACATTAAGGTAATTATACTTGAACAATAAAGCACAGTGTACTACTGAACAGTGTAAGGTGCAGTATAGACTGACATACGACATAGTGTACTACTGACAGTAAGGTACAGGTATAATACTGTTATTTTAAGGTTGCAGTATACTAATGAAAGGTACAGTTATAATACTAATAACAGTAAGATACAGTATACTACGACAGTAAGGTACAGTATACTACTGACAGGTACAGTTAAATACTGCCAGTTAAGGTACGGTATTAATACTGATATTAAGATACAGTATACTAAATAGACAGGTACTGTATAATACTGACAGGTACAGTAACTACTGACAGTAAGGTCGTATACTACTGGACAGTAAGGTACCAGTATAATACTGACAGTAAGGTACCCGTATATACGACAGTAAGGTACAGATACTACTGAAATACGGTACCGTATACTACTGACAGTAGGTACAGTGATATTACTGCAGTAGGTACAGTATATACTGACAGGTACCAGTATTACTACTGACAGTAAGGTACAGTAACTACTGACAGGTACAGTATAATACTGACAGGTACGTAACAAGACAGTAAGGTTTACAGTTAGACTACTGGACAGGTACAGTATACTACTGACAGTAAGGCACAGTATCTATGACAATAAGCATAGTGTACTACTGACGTAAGTACAGTATACTACGGAAATAAAGTACGTTATACTATGACAATAAGCACAGTGTACTATGACAGGTAAGGTGCAGTATACAAACTGACAATACGAACTAGTGTACTTACTGACAGTAAGGTACAGGTATAAGACTGATTTAAGGTGCAGATACTATGAAAGGTACAGTTAATACTACTAACCAGTAAGATCAGTATACTACTGACAGTAAGCTACAGTATATACTTGAAGGTACAGTAAATAACTGACAGTAAGGTACGGATAAGACTGATATTAAGATACATTACTAATAACAGGGTACTGTATAATACTGACAGGTACAGTATAATACTGACAGTAAGGTACAGTATACTACTGACAGTAAGGTACAGTATAGTATTGACAGTAAGGTACAGTATACTACTGACAGTAAGGTACAGTATACTACTGACAGTAAGGTACCGTTTTATACTACTGACAGTATGTACAGTATAGTACTGACAGTAAGGTACAGTATAAAATACTGACAGTAAGTATACTACTGACAGTAAGGTACAGTATACTACGGACAGGTACAGTATAATACTGACAGGTCAGTATAATTTACGACAGTAAGGTACAGTATACTACGACAGGTTACAGTATTACTTGGACAGTAAGGCAAGTATACTACTGACAATAAGGCAAAGTGTTAATACTGACAGTAAGGTTACAGTATACTTACTGACATAAGGTACTGTATACTAATGACAATAAAGCACCAGTGTACTACTGCAGTAAGGTGCAGTATACAACTGACAATACGACATAGTGTATAATGACAGTAAGGTACAGTAGAATACTGTTATAAGGGGCAGATACGACTGAAAGGTACAGATAATACTACTAAACAGTAAGATACAGTATTACTACTGACAGTAAGGTACCAGTATACTACTGACAGGTACAGTATAATACTGACAGAATGTACGGATATAATAATGATATTAAGATACGTATACTACTAAAAGGTTATGTATTAATACTGAAAGGACAGTATACTACGACAGTAAGGTACAGTTATACGACTGACAGTAAGGTACAGTTCATACTATTGACAAGTAAGGTACAGTATTAACTACGGACAGTAAGGTACAGTATACTGACAGTAAGGTACAGTATTACTACTGACAGTATGGTACAGTATTTACTGACAGTAAGGTCCAGTTATAATACTGACAGGTAACAGTATATATACAGTGAGGTAAAGTATACTACTGACAGTTAAGGTTACAGTATAATATGACAGGTACAGTATATTACTACGACAGTAAGGTACAGTTATACTATTGACAGTAAGGTACAGGTATACTACTGACGTTAAGATACAGTATACTGTTGACAGTAAGGACAGTATCTGTGGCAGTAAGTACAGTATACACTGACAGTAAGGTACAGACTACTACTGGACAGTATAAGGTACATACAGTATAATAATGACAGTAAGTTACTTATATACTGACAGGTACAGTATAATACTGACAGTAAGGTACAGTATAATACTGACTGTAAGGTACAGTATACTACTGACAGGTACAGTATACTGCTGACAGGTACAGTATAATACTGACAGTAAGGTTTGACTAATATTTGATAGTAAGAAATTAGAGTATACTAATGCAGGTTACAGTATAATACTGACAGGTACCGTATCCTACTTACGTAAGGTACAGTATTACTACTGACAATAAAGCACCAGGATACTACTGACAGTAAGGTACAGTATACTACTGACAGTAAGGTACAGGATATACTGACAGTAAAGGTACAGTATTACAATGACCAGAAGTTACAGTATAACTACTGACAGGTTACAGTATAAACTGACAGTCGAAGGTACAGTATAATCTGGACAGTGTAAGTTTACGTATACTACTACAGTAAGGTACAGTATACTACTGACGTTAAGTACAGTATACTTACTGAAAGGTTGCAGTATACTACTGAAGGTACAGTAACACTTACTGCCAGTAAGGTACAGTTACTACTGACAGTAAGGTACAGTAGATACTACGACAGGTACAGTATACTACCACTGACAGTAAGGTACAGATACTACTGACAGGTACTGAGGTACAGTACACTCCTGACAGTAAAGTACAGTATACTACTGACAGTAAGGTACAGTACACTACTGACCAAAAGGTACAGTATACTACTGACAGGTACAGTATAATACTGACAGAAAGGCACAGTGTACTACTGGACAGTAAAGGTTACAGTATTACTACTGGACAGCAAGGTACAGTATACTACTGACAGTAAGGTACAGTATAATATTGACAGTAAGGTACAGTATACTACTGACAGGTGATGGATACTACTGACAGGTTGCAGTATACTACTATAGGTACAGTATACTACTGACAGGTGCAGTATTCTACTTATAGGGTACAGTATACTACTGACAGTAAGGTACAGTAACTACTGACCGAAAGGTACAGTATACTACTAACAGGTACAGTATAATACTGACAGTAAGGTACAGTATACTACTGGCAGTAAGGTACAGTATACTACTGACAGTAAGGTACAGCCTACTCCTGACCGGTACATTTATAATATGGACAGGTCGTATAATACTGACAGTAAAGTAAGTTTATTACTACTGGACAGGTACAGTATAATACTGACAGTAAGTACCGCATACTACTGACAGGTACAAGTATACTACGGACAGTAAGGTACAGATATACCGACGGTAGAGTATAATACTGTCAGTAAAGTCAGCATATACGGACAGGTACCAGTATACTACCGACAGGACAGTATAACTGTCAGTAAGGTACAGATAATACTGCCAGGTACCGTATAATTACTGACAGAAGTACAGCATACTACTGACAGTACAGTATACTACCGACAGTACGTATAATACTGTCGTAAGGTACGTATTACAATACCGACAGGTACAGGATAATACTGTCAGTAAAGTAAGTATACTATTGGACAGGGACAGTATACTACCGACAGTACAGTAAATACGTCAGTAAGGTACAGTATACTACTGGACAGGTACAGTATAATCCAGCAGTAAATTACAGCAACTACTGACAGGGTACAGTAGACTACCGACAGGTACAGTATAATACTGTCAGTAAGGTACAGATACTACTGACATGTACAGTAATAATTTACTGACAGTAAAGTACAGCATACTACTGACAGGTACGTATACTACTGACAGTAAAGGTACAGATATTACTGACAGGTACAGTATACTACCTGACAGTAAGGTAAGTATACTACTGCAGGTAAGTATAATACTGTCGTAGGTACAGATACTACTGACAGGTACAGTTATACTGACAGTAAAGTACAGCATACTACTGACAGGTTACAGGTATAATACGGACAAGTAAAGCACAGTATACACTGAGGGTACAGTTATACTACTGACAGTAGGTCCAGTATATACTGACAGGTCAGTATAATACTGTCAGTAAGGTAAAGTATACTACTGACAGGTCACAGATAATATGACAGTAAAGCTACAGCATACTACGACAGGGACAGTATACTACTGAGTAAGGTACAGTAGTTACTCAGGGTACAGTAACTACGGAACAGTAAGGTACAGTATACTACTGACAGGGCTGACAGCCTAACTGTCAATAGAGGTACAGTATACTACTGAAGGTACAGTATAATACTGACATGTATAAAGTACAGTATACTAACTTACAGGTACAGTTACTACTGACAGTAAGGTACAGTATATATGACAGGTTTACAGTTACTACTGACAGGTACAGTATAATACTGACAGTAAAGTACAGTATATAGATAGGTCAGTATGTACTACTGACAGTAAGGTACAGGATACTACTGACAGGTACAGTATAATACTGTCAGTAAGGAACAGTTACTACTGACAGGTACAGTATAATTAATGACAGTAAAAGTACAGTATACTACTGACAGGTACAGGTATACTACTGACAGAAGGTACAGGATATTACTGACAGTACAGTATAATACTGACAGTAAGGTACAGTATACGACTGACAGGTACAGTATATACTGTCAGTAGGTACCAGTATATTATGACAGGTACAGAGGTACCAGTATTACTACTACAGTTAAAACAGTATACCTACTGACAGGTACAGATACTATGCGTAAGGTACAGTTAATACTGACAGGTACAGTAATACTGACAGTAAGGCCTACAGTATACTACTGACAGTACAGTATAATACTGACAGTAAGGGACAGTATACTACTGACAGGTACAGTATATACTGACAGTAAGGTGACAGTATATTATGGACGGTACGTATAATAACGACAGTAAGTACAGATACTACTGACAGGTACAGTATCTACTGCCAGTAGGGATAGTATATTAAGGACAGGTACAGTATAATACTGACAGTAAGGTACAGTATACTACTGGACAGGTACAGTAAATACTGACAGTAAGGTACAGTATATTACTGGACAGGTACAGTCTAATACTGACCGTTACATATGTTATTAATAGATTTATTCTAATCTTCAGGCATCAGAATTAAATATTTAGACATTTTCCAAGAAAATAAGATGTTGTAGTTTGACAGATAATAGAAACCTAAACGCCTGCGCTGATCTTTAAAAGTGTGTAGCTTATGGAAAAAATGATTCTGGGCTTGTTCAATTCAAGTTGCCTGTGTTTTGATGGAAAATGAATAAGGTTCATGCTAAAACTGCTTGTCTGTGAAACAAACTTCTCGTGTCTCCATTGCAATTATTTAGTGAAGAATAAAAAACTAGTCTGGAAATTCAGTATGGGAAAGGCGAAATAAAATAGAATTATCCTCTATCAACAGGAATTTTTGTCCAAAATTCACAGAAAACAACCATTTATGAAAACGCTATCTAGTCTGGTCTTATTAGTGTAATGTGGAATCTTTGGTACTTTTAATTTTTTATGTCAAAAAAAGTTTTAGTAAAATGGTTTGATGAGCCAAAAATGGATTCGGTAATGTCCAGATAGCGTGAGCTCTCCCCTCTGACATCCAGTATATTATCCAATTGATAGTCCAGATAGGTAGGGCTCCCCTCTGACATAGTAGATATTCCCAGTGTATATCCAGATAGACTGTAGCTTCTCCTCTATGACATCAGTAGATTATCCAGTTGATATCAAGATAGCTGTAACTCTCCCTCTTTGATCAGTAGATTATCAGTTGATATCAGATAGCTTAGGTCTCCCTCGACATCAGAGATATTCCAAGTTATATCCAGATAGCTGGTACGTACTCTCCCCATCTGACCATCGAGATTATCCAGTTGATCCAGATAGCATCGAGCTCTCCATCTGGCCATTAGTACCATTACCAGTGATATCCAGATAGTGTTAGACTCTCCCCTGGACATAGTTATTTATCAGTTGATATCCGATAGCTGTAGCTCTCCCTCTGACATCAGTAGATTATCCAGTTTATCCAGATGAGTGCTGATAACTCTCCCCTCTGAATCGTAGATTATCCGTTGAATCCAGATAGCGTAGCTCTCCCTCTGACATCAGTAGATTATCCAGTGATATCAAAATAGCTGTAGCTCTCACCTCTGACAATCAGTAGATTTCAGTTGATCCAGTATAGCTGTTAACTTCATCTCCGACATCAGTAGAGTATACATGATTATCCAGTAGCATGTAGCTCTCCCCTCTGACATCAGTAGATTATCCAGGTGATATCCAGTAGCTTGTAGTCTCCCCTCTGACATTAGTAGATTATCCAGTGATGATCCAAATAGCTGTAGCTCTCCCCTCGACATCAGTAGATTATCCAGTTGATATTCAGTAGCTGATACTCTCACCTCTGACATCAGTAGATTAACATCTGATATCCAGATAGCTGTAGTCTCCCCTGAATCAGTAGATTATCAGTTTGATATCAGGATAGAGCTGTAGCTCTCCCATTGAACATCAGTAGATTATCCAAGTACATATTCAGATGCTGAGCTCTCCCCTTGGTCATCAGTAGATTATTCCCAGTTAATAAACAGATAGCACATAGCTCTCCATTTGACATCAGTACATATCAGTGATATCAGATAGCTGATGGGTATCCCCTCTGTGACATCAGTAGATTAATGCCAGTTGATATCAGATAGCTGTAGCTCTCCCTCTGACATCAATGAGATATCCAGTGGATTAGTCCAGATAGTGTAGCTCTCCTCTTGAAATCAGTAGATATCCGTTGCTATCCAATAGTGTAATCTCCCTCTGACCATCAGTAGATTACAAGTGATATCCAGATAGGGTACTCTCCTCTCGGACATCAGTAGGAGTATCGTTGATACCAGCATAGCTGTAAACTCTCCTCTCGGACATCAAGTAGATTATTCCGTTGATATCAGATAGCTGTACCACTACCCTCTGATCAGTTATTTCACAGTTGATATCAGATAGCTGTAACTCTCCCCTCTGACATCAGTAGATTATTGTTGATTTCAGATAGCTTGTAACTCTCCCTGCTGACATCTAGTAGATTATCCACTGATATCCAGTAGTGAGCATCTCCCCATGACATCAGTAGATTATCATTGATATCCAGATAGCACTAGCTCTCCATCCCCTGAATTAGTAATTATCCTTGTATCCAGATAGCTGTAGGTCTCCCCTCTGACATCAGTAGATTATCAGTGATATCCGATAGGCTGTTAGCTCTCCAATCTGACACACTAGATTATCCAGTACATATTCAGATGAGGAAGCTCTCCCCTCTGTATCAGTAGATTATCACAGTTAATAACCCAAGATAAGCACTAGCTCTCCCATTTGACATCAGACATTATCAGTTGCAATCCAGTAGTGTGGGTCTCCCACTCGACATCAGTAGATTATCAGTTTATATGCCAAGATCGCTGTAGCTCTCCCTCTGACATCAATAGAGTATGCCAGTTTGATATCCAGATGCTGTAGCTCACCCTCTGGACATCAGTAGATATCAATTCCAGTTGATATCCCAAATAGCTGTAACTCTCCCTCTGACATCAGTAGATTATCCAGTGATATCCAGATAGCTTGTAAATCTCCTCTCCGACATCAGTAGAGTATCACAGTTGATATCCAGAGTAGCGTACATCTCCCTCTGAACACAGTAGATTCCAGTTGATCCAGAGAGCTGTAACTCTCCACTCCATTACAGTAGTTAGATTATCCAGTTTGATATACAGATAGCTGTAACCTCCCCTTCTGACATCCAGTAGATTCCAGTTGATATCCAAGATAGCTGTAACTCTCCACTCTGACATTCAGTAAGGATTTCCAGTTGATATCCAGATTAGCGTAACTCTCCCCTGGACATCAGTAGATTATCCAGTGTATCCAGATAGCGTGTAGAACCTCGTCCCCTCTACATCGTAGATATCAGTTGATATCCAGATGAGAGGTAGCTCTCCCTCATGACATAAGTAGATTATCTCAAGTTGATGATCCAGATAGCACTAGCTCTTCTCCTCTGACATCAGTAGATATCCAGTTTGCTATCCAGATAGCTGTAATTCTCCCCTCTGACATTCAGTGATTAGACCAGATGAATCCAGATACCTGAAGTGCTCCCTCTGAGCCAGTAGATCATCCAGTGATATACCAGATGGCTGTAGCTTCCCCTGACATCAGCGGTTATCCCAGTGAATATCCAATAGCTGTAACTCTCCTTTCTGAATTCAGTAGATATCAGTGATATCCAGATAGCTGTAAACTCTCCTTTTGACTTTCAGTAGATATCACAGTTGATATCCAGATAGCTGTAGCTCTCCCCCACTGACATCAGTAGATTCTCCAGTTTTGATATCCAGCATAGCACTAGCTCCTCCTCTGACATCAGTAGATTATCCAGTTGATATCCAGATAGCTGTTAATTTCCCCTCTGAATCACTAGATTATACAGTGTGATATCCAGATACCTGAAGGCTATCCCTTGACATTCAGTCGAATCCCAGTGATATCCAGATTGCTGTAGCTCTCTCCTCGACATCCAGTAGATTATCCTAGTCTGATATCCGAAGCTGTAACACTCCCCTGACATCATTAGATATCCAGTTGATATCCGAAGCTGTAACTCTCCTCCTGACATCAGGTAGATTATGCAGTGTGATATCCAAGATGCTGAACTCTCCTCTTGAACAGTAGATATCGAGTGATATCCAGAAGAATCGCTGTAATCTCTCTCTTGACATCAGTAGATTATCCAGTTGATATCAGATAGCTGTAGCTCTCCCCCTCTGCATCAGTAGATTATCTCAGGTTGATATCCGATCAGCTGTAGCTCTCCCCTCTGAACATCAGTTAGATTATCCAGTTTTGATATCAAATAGCTGAGCTCTCCCCCTCTGAACTCAGAGATTACAGTGATATTCCGATGATAGCTGTAACTATCCTCTCCGAACAATCCGTAGAGTATACAGTTGTATCCAGAATGCTGAGTTTCTCCCCTCTGACTCAGAGATTATCCAGTTTGATATCAGATAGCGTAGGTCCCCTCTGACATGTAGAATGATCCAGTTGATATACAATAGCTGTAGCTCTCCCTCTTGAATCAGTTAGATTACAAGTGATATTCAGATAGCATGTAACATCTCCCTCTGACAATAGTAGATATTCACTTGATATCCAGAATAGATTGTAGGTTCTCCCCTCGACATCAGCTAGTTATCCAGTTGATATCCAGATGATTGTAGCTCTCCATTGAACATCAGTAGATTATCCAGTAATATTCAGAAGCTGAAGACTCTCCTCTGCATCAGTAGATTATCCAGTTATAACCAGATTAGCACTAGCTCTCCATTTGACATCAGTACCAATCCAGTTGATATCCATGATAGCATGTGGTCGCCCCCTCTGACATCAGTAGATTATCCATTGATATCCCAGAAGCTGTAGCTTCCCCTACTGAATCATAAAGATTATCCAGTTTGATATCCAGATAGCTGTAGCTCTCCCCTCTGACATCAGTAGATTATCCAGTGATATCCAGAATAGCTGTAAACTCTCCCCTCTGACATCAGTAGATATCCAGTTGAATCCAGATAGCTGTAACTCCCTCTCCGACATCAGTAGAGTATTCCAAGTGAATCCAGATGCTGTAACTCTCCTCTCTGACATCCGTTAGCACGTACAGTTGATATCCAGTAGCTGTAAACTCTCCCCTCTTGACATCAGTAGATATCCAGTTGATATTCCAGATAGCGTAACTCTCCCCTCTGAACATCAGTAGATTATCCAGTGATATCCAGATAGCTGTAGCCTTCCCATTGAAATCATAGATATCCAGTACATATTCAGATAGCTGAAGCTCTCCCCTCTGTCATCAGTAGATTATCCAGTTAATACCAGATGCACTAGTCTCCCATCTGACATCAGTACATTATCCAGTTGATATCCAGATAGCTGTGGGTCTCCCCTGACATCAGTAGATTATCCAGTTTATATCCAGATAGCTGTATCTCCCCTTGACATCAATAGATTATCCAGTTGATATCCAGATAGCTGTAGCTCTCCCCCTTGACATCAGTAGATTATCCAGTTGATATCCAAATAGCTGAACTCTCCCCTCTGACATCAGTAGATTATCCAGTGATATCCAGATAGCTGTAACTCTCCTCTCCGACATCAGTAGAGTATCCAGTTGATATCCAGATAGCTGTAACTCTCCCCTTGACATCAGTAGATTATCCAGTTGATATCCAGATAGCTGTAACTCTCCCTCTGACATCAGTAGATTATCCAGTTGATATCCAGATAGCTGTAACTCTCCCCTCTGACATCGTAGATTATCCAGTTGATATCCAGATAGCTGTAACTCTCCCCTCTGACATCAGTAGATTATCCAGTTGATATCAGATAGCTGTAACTCTCCTTTCTGACATCAGTAGATTATCCAGTTGATATCCAGATAGCTGTAGCTCTCCCCTCTGACATCAGTAGATTATCCAGTTGATATCCAGATAGCACTAGCTCTCTCCTCTGACATCAGTAGATTATCCAGTGATATCCAGATAGCACTAGTCTCTCTCTCTGACATCAGTAGATTATCCAGTTGATATCCAGATAGCTGTAACTCTCCCCTCTGACATCAGTAGATTATCCAGTGATATCCAGATACTGAAGTCCCCTCTGACATCAGTAGTATCCAGTTGATATCCAGATATGCTGAGCTCTCCCCTCTGACATCAGTAGGTTATCCAGTTGATATCCAGATAGCTGTAACTCTCCTCTTGACATCAGTAGATTATCAGTTGATCTCAGATAGCTGTAATCTCCTCTGACATCAGTAGATTATCCAGTTGATATCAGATAGCGTACTCTCCCCTCTGACATCAGTAGATTATCCGTTGTATCCAGATCGCCACTCCTCCTCTGACATCAGTAGATTATCCAGTTGATATCCAGATAGCTGTAATTCTCCCCTCTGACATCACTAGATTATCCAGTTGATATCCAGATACCTGAAGTGCTCCCCTCTGACATCAGTAGATTATCCAGTTGATATCCAGATTGCTGTAGCTCTCTCCTCTGACATCAGTAGATTATCCAGTTGATATCCAGACAGCTGTAACACTCCCCTCTGACATCATTAGATTATCCAGTTGATATCCAGATAGCTGTAACTCTCCTCTCTGACATCAGTAGATTATCCAGTTGATATCCAGATAGCTGTAACTCTCCTCTCTGACATCAGTAGATTATCCAGTTGATATCCAGATAGCTGTAACTCTCCCCTCTGACATCAGTAGATTATCCAGTTGATATCCAGATAGCTGTAACTCTCCCCTCTGACATCAGTAGATTATCCAGTTGATATTCAGATTGCTGTAACTCTCCCCTCTGACATCAGTAGATTATTCATTTGATATCCAGATTGCTGTAGCTACCTTCCCTGACATCGGTAACCCGGTAGAGATATAGGGGCCGAAATAGTAACCTGATCCCATGTTGCAGTAAATCATATTGGGAGATTTAGGGTCATATTTAATAACCTGCTGTATTGTATGTATGTGTAATTTTATTTAGCGCCACTTGGGAACTCCTTGCTGTACATTATAACATATAGAGTATACAAACAGGGTGATAAGTGCAAGCCATTATACAGATGGGGCTAGCACCATCTCCAGAGCCATAAAACGTAATTCATGATCTCCATGTCCCGCTTTAACAACATGCCTTGGGACAGGCAATTTTTTATCTTTAAGCCTAATGTTCGAGCGGTGCTGGCATATGCGCGTTTTAACCATTTGAGTGGTTTCACCCACATACAGCAGATTTCATGGGCACCACAACACGTATACGACATATCTTGTATCACATGTGTGGTAACCCCTGATTCCAAACTTCTGGGAGGTATGGGGATGAACAAAATGTGTCCCCTGTGCACACATGCACATTGGGTGCAGTGCAGACATGGGAACATAACCTGTCTTTTGGACCCAAAGAAAGTCTCCTTATGTAGTTTATCCAAGAGGAACACCGACTGAAACAGTTTATTCCCCAATGTTCTACCTCTCCTGTAAGATATCAATGGAGGTTCCAGAAACTCCTGGACCCCCAGATAGGCTTTACTCCAAATGTGCCAGTTCTTTTGTACCACTTGCCCTATCCATTCACTGCAAATCCCATATTCGATCACCCGTGGAATGCGACTGGCCTTTGGTCGTTTTATTTATCTTAGCCAAAGCCCCTTCTAGGATCTGTTTAGGGTAACCCCTACATTGAAATTTGTTAGCCATAGTCCCCAGTTGGGTACGCTGTGTTTCTGGCTCACTGATTATATTATATATCCGTGAGAATTGCCCCACAGGATTCTCCCTCCGAACATGGGGAAGGTGAAAATTCTCATAGGATAGTAGTTGGTTTCTATTCGTTCCTTTAGTATATAGTTCAGTCCTAAAGCTCCCATCTAAAACCACCAATACATCCAAAAACAAAATTTTGTTTCTATCGTTATGAAAAGTATACTTGATGCTGTAATGTATATTGTTAAGCTCCTCGTGGAAGCTTAACAGATATCCAATGTGGCCCCGCCATAGGAGGAAGACATCATCTATATAACGCCACCACAACAATGTCAGATGAAAGATGGTATAGATGACGTCCTCCTCAAGCCATGCCATAAAGGCATTGGCATATGCAGGGGCCACATTGGATCCCATGGCAGTCCCCCTTAACTGTTTATAAAATCTGCCATCAAAAGAGAAATAATTCTCAAAGAGAATAACTTCAAAGCATTGCTTAAAGAATTCAATTTGCACTGAACTGTAGATTTTGCACTGTCTCAATTTATTTTCCACTGCTCTTATCCCCTCCACATGTGGAATAGAGGTATATAGAGAAGACTGAACATCCTGTGTCAGGGGCACAAGAATCCTGTCCAACATGGTGGGCAAGGGGCAAAAGATGGAAACCAACCCCTGCAACAATAGCCTTATGGGTGATATTAGGGAGGAGCACTACATCACATAGTATTATTAATAGGCCTCCCAGGAGGCTGGACCGGATTCTTGATCACCTTTGTCAGGGTGTACAGTACTGGAGTACCGTAATAGGATGTATAACAGTAAGGTAACTCTTAACGTCTTTTAATGATACCCATGCATACAGCTTCTTGAAACATATTATCAATACGTTTACTTATGTCTCTAACGGGATCTGTAGGGACCTCTTTGTACACATCTGCATCAGCTAATTGAGATTTTATCTCATCCACATAATACTGAGTGTCCCCTTTATCTGAGGGCTTAATCGTGATGTCAGAACGTTTCTCCAATTATTATTATTATTATGGATTTATATAGCATCAACATCTTCCGTAACGCTTTACAATTACATGTATACATTCACATCAGATACATCCGGCCCTGCCCCAAAGAGCTTACAATCTAAGCACATTTATTTTACACATACATAGTATGTCTTTATTATTGTGAGGGAAACCGGAGTGCCAGGTGGAAACCCACACAAGCACGGGGAGAACATACAAACTCCTTGCAGATGTGTCCAAGGGTGGAATCGAACTCAGGACTTCAGCGCTGCAAGGCAACAGTGCTAACCACTGAGCCACCATGCTGCCACACGTTCTCCAATGCCAAACGTTCTCCAATGCAATAAGAGCAGCATATTCCTCAGCAGTGAGGTTATAATGAACATTACTATTAGCAATATCACATAACTCCTTTTCACATTGCTCTTTAACTTAATTGACAAACATTTCAATGGCAGGATATATATATATATTTACAAACATTTCAATGGCAGGATATAAATATATTTACAAACATTTCAATGGCAGGATATATATATATATTTACAAACATTTAAATGGCAGGATATATATATATATTTACAAACATTTAAATGGCAGGATATATATATATTTACAAACATTTCAATGGCAGGATATATATATATATTTACAAACATTTCAATGGCAGGATGTATATATATTTACAAACATTTCAATGGCAGGATATATATATATTTACAAACATTTAAATGGCAGGATATATATATATTTACAAACATTTCAATGGCAGGATATATATATATATTTACAAACATTTCAATGGCAGGATATATATATATTTACAAACTTCAATGGCAGGATATATATATTATTTACAAAACATTTCAATGGCAGGATATATATATATTTACAAAAATTTCAATGGCAGGATATTATATATATTACAAACATTTCAATGGCAGGATTATATATTTACAAACATTTCAATGGCAGGATATATATATATATTACAAACACTTTCAATGGCAGGATTATATATATATATTACAAACATTTCAAGGCAGGATATATATATATTTACAAACATTTCAATGGCAGGATATATATATATATTTACAAACATTTCAATGGCAGGATATATATATATTAACAAACATTTCAATGGCAGGATATATATATATTTACAAACATTTCAATGGCAGGATATATATATATTAACAAACATTTCAATGGCAGGATATATATATAAGTGAGGTGGGCCTTGACATATTAGGAAAGAGAGTTTTGGAAACCGCTGCTTAGCATAGAAGTTGTAAGTACTTTGACCTAATGGCCAAAGTTACATAGACTATTTAGAGAAGTTTATGGTCAGGAGTAGGTTTTGTCAACAAGGGTCCTAGGGTTCCCTGAAAGTTTGCTGGGGGTTCCTTGACAGCTAGTGACTCGATCTATTTATATGGTGTGATGTATTAATGAAAGAGATAAGTAAAAATACACCATTTTTTAATGTGAGGGTTAAAACTGCTTTAAGGGTAAAAAAGATGAGACCCACTGACCAAGTGTCTATTGTTTCTAATTTCTATTTTCAGTGATAAATAATGCCATTGTGATACAGATGAAACCTCTACAAATCAATAGAGTGTCCATGTGGGAATAGACTGCAAATAAACTGATTATGGAGGTCTCTAATAATATGACCTTTAGCCACATCCTACTTTTAAGAAGGGACACCATGACATTATTCAGAGACAAGAGAAAATGGCTTCACATCATCTCCTTCTTGCTTGCTGGTATTTGTCATAGTTGTAATGGAATTCCGTACTAGGCTATGGCTATGTTTATCCTGTGGTAGATAAAGCATGAGGAGCTGGTTACACATGATAACCGCTCCTGAGTTTCATTCTTATAGTTTTTGTTCTGTAACAAATACAACTTATCTTGATCAGTTGGAGTGATAAGGATTTAAAAAATGTGTGTGTGTTTTTGTGTGTACGTGTGTGTCACGACAGTTTCTTAAATGTAACACTAATGGTGGCCATAGATGCTTAGATCCCGGTCGTACGATACACGTTGGATCGTGTATGGAAGATCGTGTTCAACAATCTTCCAATAATTTCCACATCGGACCAGTTGAAAATTTTTTGGCCGACCAACAATCCAATCGTACGACCTGCAGATTGTAGCGTCTATGGCCACCATTAGACAACAACCTAAATTGACCAAGGCAACAGTGATGTCATGATTCAAATTCTGTGCCAAGAAAGTTGTACATACTTCTGATCCATCTGTTCTTACATCAGGGTTAAAGGTATACAAACATTTTACCCCATGAGTGTTCACTTTATATAAACAACATTTTCAGTTTGTATATATTTATCTAAACTTCACAGGCTGAGGTCTATTTAATTTTCTCCTCTTTAAACGACAATATGTTCCTCAGGCTAACATGGAGACATGGAGCACAGATGTGTCAGAATTCCATTTCTACGCTAAATGTACATATTTGTATTTGTGACCAATGGAAGATGAGCTTGGTGAGCTACACACCACGTGACAGGGCAAAAGCGCTTAACATTGTCTCCGATGACTATGATATGTGTGTAATAAACGCTTTGTGAACATTAGCAAGATTAACAACATGGAGTGCTTGGATTTTTGGCATTTTTTCCCAAACGCATTACAATCATTTAGAAATGTGTTATCTAATTAAATAAAACATGTATATAAACACAAGGGACTATTAATTCACAAAGTTTGAATCTGCTTTGACTTGAGAATGTTGCTTTTAAATGAGTTTCCATAGAAACACTTATCTATGGATTGTCCATTTACTCTCTATATTTTAAACTTTATCAACCGTTTAGGATTCAAATGAACGAGATCAAACATAGAAATTCTTTAGTGAGCAATAAAAGTGAATGTTTTGTAAGATATATTAAAGGTGAAGTAACGCTAAATATTCACAAATGATAAGGAAGCTATTCAGCAGTATGTTTTTCTTCCTTATAATACAGCAGTACAATACAACTGGGCATGCTCGTGCCTCAGGCTTGGGGGGCGGAGAAATGGTGCTGGTGACATACTCACAAATGTGGCTATGTGGTTTCCACTACATGTGATATTTTATAGCCCTGTGGATATTTTCAGGAACCTCTGGTCCGATATACAATCAGCACAGATTACCTAGGTAGTTGTGTAAATTCCATGAAGAAGCATACATTTATACATACTGTATATTGAACGGGCTTTAATATTATATTACATGTATAAATTTGTTTATTAAATGTTTCCCTGACTTAAAGGGCAGAAAATGCTGATTCAAATGATTCTTTCTATGTAATCCTTAACTAAAGATAAGTCCTGACATAGAATTCAAGTCAATCACTAACTACAGGTCAGTAACTAGTATCAGAAAAGATTGAATTTTAGGGGTGGGTATTATGACAGCTTATAACACATGTCTGTGATAGTGACACAAAGACAAGGCAGTCTGGGAAGTGAAACTTTACAACCCTACAACTCCAAAGATGCTAGGGACATCATCCTATGCTTGTTTGAAAGGTATAAGAAAGCCCTTATCAATAAAGTATGGAGACAACAGTTACACTTTAAAGGAATAGTTCACTCGAAAAGTGAACAATTGCTTTAATGTATTGATTGAATCCCAGGAGGTTAGCGTGGGACGAAGGTGAATATAATTTACGTTTCGGTCTGTAGGTAATGGCCTGTATGGAGAGGGCCATGGAGGGAATGGCCCGCAACATTCGGCGATTGCAGCGGGATATTGCCTTTTTTAAAAGAAAGTTACAATTTTTTTTTTGTAAATAGTTTTTATTTTTAAAATATATATATATATTCTAAAATATATTCAGAAATATCTTCAAGCTTTAAAAATGTTGTCTTTATAATTTACTGCACACATAATTATACCATCCCAGGCATACCACACACAGTTGACATTGTATAGATGAAAGTGGGTGATGGGGTACCATTTTTTACAGCACCACAGGAGCAGGCCCACTGTAGTTAGTTAGTTAGAACAGTTGACACCACAAGGGTGTAAACATTTGGTATGGGCCAGGCAGGATTGACCCACAGGTAGAAACATTAGCCACAGAGTAGCTGTTCTTATTTTAGTTACCATGAAAGATTAGCTATAGCTTAGTCAGCCATGATAATAGAGCCACACACAACTGACCCTACACAGCTTAAATGAGGTAGAGCAAGAAAGGACCATACATTACCCTACCAAATAGAAAAATTAGCCACTTGCCAGCTGAGGTGGCATTAGCTAGGCCTCAAGGTGAACACTGAAGCAGTGGGAAGGAGCAGTATGGGTGGCAAGAGGCAACAGGCCTTCAGTCACAGACATCAGCAACAGGGATGCTGTACTGAGATGTGATCCACGCCTCATTCATCTTAATAAATGTCAGACGGTCCACATTCTCAGTAGAGAGACAAGTCCTCCTCTCCGTAAGAACACCCCCTGCTGCACTGAAGGTCCTCTCCGAAAGGACACTGGATGCCGGACAAGACAGGAGCTTAATGGCATGCTGTGCCAACGCAGGCCAGATGTCAAGTCTTGCCCACCAAATAGTCCAGTGGATCCTCAGTCTCTGAAGAATTTACACCAGCCCTGGATCCGATGTAGTCAGTGACCTGGCAACTGAGGTATTGCATGTTGGAGCTGCCAGAAGATGGTCCTGGCAAGTGCGGCTGGAAGAATAGTCCGAAGTTGTCCGAAAGACCGTGTCCAGTACTGCTCCTCCTCTCAGGTACAGGGGGACGTGAGCCCTGTGCATCCCCAACATCACGTGCTGTCGGCCTGCTAACACTTGGGAATGCAGAACAGAGGTGATGCAACAGCAACGCCTCATAGTTCTGCATTCTTCCTTCCCTCTGAGATGCGGGGATGAACTTTTACACTTGTAGCAGGGATCTACAAGGGTGGCCACCCAGTACAGCTCCTTCTCCTTGATGGCCTTAATCCGGGGGTCCTTGCGCAGGCATTGCAACAAAAAGGAGCACATCTTCTGCAAATTGCCTGCAGCTGCCGCAGAGGACCCCATGTCCTCATTGTCACTGAGGATTACAGTGTCAGATTTAACCTCTCCCCAACCGCGGATGACATGTGGTACTTGGGAGGGTTGAAGTGTCCCCCTAGAAGAACACACCATTTCCACTGGTTCCAGGTCAACAAAAACCTCCTCATCATCATCAGACTGCTGCTCTGTACTGTGATCCCTGGGCTCAGAAACAGCCACGGTATTGTCATCCTCCTCTTCATCTAGCTTCTGCTCTGTGGCTAGTGCCCTGTCAAGGATGCCATGCTTGAGGACTAACACCAGAGGGATGGTATCCAAGATGGTGGCATCATCAAGGCTTACCATCCTGGTGGCCTCCTCAAATGGCGCAAGCACACGACAAGCATCCCTAAGCAGCTGCCATTGCCTGGGTAACAGTTAACCCTTTTACTGTAATGGTACAAATAGTACACGATGGCTCGCCTTTGCTGGAGCAGGTCAGGGTACTTGCTAAGGAACCACTGGACAACCAGGTTGAGAACATGGGCCAAGCATGGAATGTGACTTTGCCCAAGCGAAGGGCATAGATGATATTAATGGCATTGTCACACATGACCTTCCTTATTAAGAGGTAGCAGGGGTCAGCCACCTCTCAGCTTTCCCTTGCAGTGCTTCCAGCAACTCTGGCTCAGTGTGGCTCCTATCACCGAGGCACAGAAGCTGCAAAACTGCATGGCACCGTCTCACCTGGCAGGAAGAATAGTCTCTAGGGGGGCACAAGGCTGTCCAAGAGGAGGACTCACCAGATGAGGAGGGGTTGGTGGAGACTGGCATATCACCAATATGTGGTGGTTCCACTATCTCCACACTTGTGCCCCTTGCTGCATCTCTCCCGGCTAGCAGCGTGACCCACTGGGCTCTAAAAGACAGATACTGCCCCTGGCCATACTTGCTGGATTATGATTCCATAGTAAGGTGGACACACTTGCCCACACTGTGATCCAACGAAGCAGCTATATTGCCCTGCAGATGGTCGTGCAGGGCTGGTACTGCCTTTTTGGCAAAGTAATTATGGCCAGGGACTTGCCACTGTGGTGTGCCAATAGCCATAAGCTCCTTGAACGCTGCACTGTGTAGAAGTTTTGGCTGAATGGTAGCAGCTGCACCACCAGAAGTTTTGGTAAGCCGGCAGTGAGACGCTGTGCTTGGGGGTGACTGGGGGATAGCGTCTGTCTCTGCTTCAATAATTGGGGAAGAGAGACCTGCCTTTTAGTGGACAAACCAGCAGCAGTGTCAAGGTCCACGAGCACCTCCTCATCACTGGAGGCTGTGTCACTAACATGAGCAGCAGCAGCTGGAACCTCCCCCCTATATTAGTTCCCTGGCTGCTGTCTCTGGACTGCTGTATGATAAGCTCAGCCTCCTGTCCCCCTGTGCACTGAACACTTTCTTTCTCTGCCACAGGCATCAGGAAGGACTGTGCTTCAGTGCAAAGCAAGTGCAGTCATCCTCGAGCACACTAGCGCCACACATAGTGTGGGAAAACATCTCCTGTGACTCCTCCTCCAGATCCCCGAAAGTTTGGACCATGTGGTCAATAAACTCCTGATAGATAGGATCAGGGTCCATGCCCACAGTAGGAGCCACAGGGGAGGAAGGAGCAGGTACATTATCAGTGGTGGCAGCTCGGCTGCCCTGTGCCTGTAAGGAGGTGGAAGGGGAAGGCTGGGTAATCCAGCCGACTACCTGCCCTCCTTGATCAGGATCGATAGACCTAGCCTGGCTACCCCAGAACATATCAGGCAGTGTTGCCCTGCCCTGTGAAAGGCCAGGTGGCTCCTGCCCAGCAGCAGCAGACTGCATGGGCCCACCTCTGCCTCTAACATCACGTGCAGAGGCACTTCTTCCTCTGCCTTGTCCTCTGCCTCTTCCTCTTGCCCTGCCTGGCATTTCGCTCTCCCTATATATCTGTATATATATATATTTACTGTATACTGTATACACTAATACAGACAGACAGAGAATAAAACACACCAAGCCCTCTAAAAGAACAGGAAATTGTCCAAAGGACTTAAAGGATGGGTTAGTCCTTAAAAGGACTTTTGGGTTAATAAATGTGTGAACACAGGGGGGGTAACAGCAAGTGTTAACCCACCACACTGAAATCCACACAATAAAAGCTCAAGTTTGCTCAAAAAGCAAAATCTCTCCAAACTCCAACACTATCAGGTCTCTCCTGAGTCATTTCCATAAATCCGATGATTATTGTGGTTTTGATTTTCATTTTCGATAATCATCTACTTTCCATTTCGATAATTATCGAATTTTCAATAAAAACCGAAAACTCGGAAAATCCAGGTTTCATGAAATCTGGGAGTTCTGAAAGTTTTGGCGGGACTTCGAAACCCTCAGATTCGATTCCAAACTCGGTTCTATTAGAACCCACATTACATCTGTAGTCACTATGTTCAATCAACAAAAGTGGGCAGCTGGATCAAAAAAGGTATTCTGATAAAATATATTGTACTGACCCCAATTAGACACATACCCTTTAATTTACTCTAACTACAGTAAATATTTTCAGTAGATTTAATTAGTATTGCTTGATCAGAAGCAAATCATTTGGATTCTATAAATGGAACATCTGTGCTGCTGTTCTGCATGCAATACAGAAATCAACCTTCTGAGATGCTTCTAGCTGAGATAGTTTCTTTTGTAGAACAGTATACATCTCTTTGGCTATAATCCATTTTCCTGTGACATTGTTCATTGCATATTTATTGTTCTATTTTTGTAAGATTAATAAAAAAAACCTTCTTGCTAATTTATTGTTCCATTGACAAAGAATACAGAATGTACAACGTCCTCCTTGGTGTCAATTCAGTTGTAAATTACAATTGGCTGTACAGTCTTTACAAACACACCGTAAACAATATAGAATTACGGCTTTGTCTTGAATATATTTTTCTTTAAATTCCTACAACTAAAATGAAAATGGTGTTTGATCTTTTCCAGAGTAGTCTATATCTTATCCTGGAGCCAAACCAGCTCCTTTATACATAGATAACAGATATATCTATCAGTGATAAAACTGGTTTGACATAACAAGCTCTATCCTTTAGTCTTCATTTGGGGTTTAAAGATTCCAAAAGAACATTTACGGAGAGCAGCACCCTGGGGTCTCTTCTTAAAGGGCATCTCCATTCGTATAAACAAATTTTGGGAATTGAGTTTTATTGAAGCCCGGGAGGTAAAGAAGTTGTATCTCCCCCGGTGTGTAGTCTGACAGCTCCTTTACCTCCAATTCTTCAATAAAACTCAATTCCCCAAATTTGTTAATACAAGGGGAGATACCCTTTAAAGTCTCACCTGAGCAGTAGAGATGGGCGAACTTCCGAAAATCCATTCCACTCGAGGATTCGCCGACTTTCGAAAAAATTTAAAAATCTGCAAGTGGAACCTTTAAAGTCAATGGGTAAAAAAATTCAGAAATTTGCGCCTAAAGGAATTGTTTAAATAGCAATGGTAACTTATATAGATGGGATAAGGGTCCGACTCAGACCCTCGGTTCCAAAATCCGACTGTTCTGTCTGAATCAGAAACTCCAAAGTAATCTCCGATCATATGTTCAATTATTATCGACCATTAGAGGCTATTTTCGATAATCCTCGACATAGCTTCAAAAATTCGATCATAATCAAAAAGTTTCCGTTTTCGGATTTTCATGATTTCCCCAAAGTCCGGGAATCCGAAAACGGAACGAAACTGGTGAGTTTTCTTCATCTCTAGTAACTTACTGTAAATGGCTCAGGCATCTGGGAAATGGGGGAACATGTACATCAACCTGTTCAAGCAATAAAAGGGTTATTCAAAAAAAAAATCTTATCTTTAAAAATGGTGCATATTTTGCCCCAACCAATCAGATGTTTTCTTTCAAATGTTAAATAAGATCTCATTGGTTTGGGCAGAATTATCACCATTTTTAATAAGAACTTTTATTACATCTCCCTAAATATGTGTTCTATGGGGCCTTCCTCTCATTTGAGCAAACAATTCTCCCTTCCAACCCCTTACAGTAGCACAAAGCCAATAAGAAACCCATTGTTACGCACAATGGAAAAGTTGGCTGTTGACTTACACATACAGAATAATTATGAAGGTTTTTTTGTTTAGTAAGAAAGAGAAGCAAAATTCCAGAAGAATGGCAGATTATGAAGACACAGACATCTCTGTATTAGAGCTTGTTAGGGAATAATTGACATGTTCATTAAGCGAGATGTGTTTTTACCCTGTAAAGGCTGTAAACATTTCATAATTTAACTGAACGCTAAATCTATACTGAATGTATCGGGGATCCTATTCAACACTGTACTGTCGAGAAGGAAAATAGGAGACCTCGGGGGGAAAATGAAGAACCCATACAGCCATACACAACTATCCCATGAACAATTACTCCTTTTACCTTAAAATAAGACACAGACAACGACTTTTTTGGGTAAACAATCGGCCCCGGCTAATTTATTAAATTAACATAAATGCATAATTTGCATAAATTTGCACATTTGCATAATATGCCCCCATTTGCATATTTTCACCACTGTACACCCTTTGCTTGCCATAAACCATCCTTGTTGTTAACCATCATAGCCGTAGAACTCAGCTTTGAATGCCAACCTCTGTCTCGCCAGAGGGCATGTAACGGCTCCATCCATATCCAGCAAGGGTGTACCCGCCAGCCGTGACTCCAACAACTTTAAATTTTAACAGTAATATACAAAAGTAATATACAATAAAAAGGGGGGGGAGGGAGGGATGAGCTCCTATCCTGTCACCGGCGCTAGTGAAAATTGTGCCGGCGACCTCGTGGCTCCGCCTTATATGGACGCGGCGCAGCGCAACAACGTCACGCCGCGCCACGTCCATCTCACGAGACCTCGCGAGAAGCCAAGACCAGCAGGGGGAGGACCCGGAAGGCTTCCTGGAAAAAGGTGCGTCCTCCCCCCACGGTCAGACGCCCCATCTGCGATACGCGGCGGGGCTCCCAGAACTTCCAAACGATTCAACCAATAAGTTCTGCAAAGTTTCTAAACACTGCTCCTTGTCCTTGTTAGAGATTCTGTGGCTGGTAATGTCATTATTTGCTTATATTTATAGGGATGCCTAGAAAAGTACTGGATACCCAGTCAGCAAGGATAAGCAAGGATAAGCTTTCTAGGAAATAAGTAGATTTTAAAGGGCATCTATAGTGAGAAAATTAACTTTTTTCCCTTTCCTTCCATGTGTTCTATAATTCCCCCCAACCCCCAGAGTGTCTTCACTTTTTTAGGGCATGTCCAGCCTAAAATAAACTTTTAATAGTCTAGTAAAGAATCCCCCGAACCCCATTTTCGCATTATTTTGAAATCTCAAAGATTCCTCTCAAGGGCCTCTCTGCTCCTGCTTCCTCGAAACAAGCCCGAAACAGGAACAGGGGGCAGCGAGGGACCAGGTAAGGGAAGTCCCTTCAGATGCATCTTTGAGGTGCCTCTGAAGATAGAAATGCCTCATCTATCCATCCATCATTCTATCCATACTCTTTCTATCTATCTATCTATCTATCTATCTATCTATCTATCCTCTTTTTGTATATCTATCCATCTATCTATCCATCTATCTATCTATCTATCTATCTATCTATCTATCTATCTATCATCTATCTATATATCCTCTATCTATATATCCTCTATCTATCTATCTATCTATCTATCATCCTCCTCTTTTATCTATCATCAATCTATCCATCCATCCATCCATCCATCCATCCATCCATCCATCTATCTATCCTCTTTTTATCTATCTATCTATCTATCTATCTATCTATCTATCTATCTATCTATCTATCCTCTTTTTATCTATCTATCTATCTATATATTATTTACCAATCATGAATGGGTGTGGCTTATTGAGGGCAGGGGAAGGGGGCGCCGCCTAAATAATTGTTTTTTTTACTGTGTCCCTACTTGGGATTTTGGAAATCTGGCAACCCTCTGTATATAAAAGCCAACATTGTGTTGATAATGCCTCACTGAATCCAAACTGGAACTTTGGTTCTGCACTAGGCTGGTTTCATGCTGGAAAAGCCTCACAGAAAGTTTAGCATTTACTTAAGGGGATGACCATGGAAAGGAAAATGACCCAAAAGTTTCTCCTCCCCTTATTTGAATTATGTAGATTAGTCATCTGCTCATTAAGAGAAATAGGAAAATAATGCTTACAAATGGGGTACTGAGTATTTTTTTCTTTTAAGCCATTCAAGAGAAAAGTAAAGTTTTACTGGCCAGTCATCTTTTAGTCCCCTCTCTTTAAATACCAGGGACATATTATAAAGGTATATCTTTAAAGCAAGTGATCTGGGGTCGGATGTGAAATCAACTTGGATATTAATAGAAATCCCTAGAGCTTCCAACTACCTACTATTCAGGTGGTGCTTGAGACCAAAAATACATATAATACAACAAAACAAAACTAGAAAGGGAAAGTTTAAGTATAAACTTTGAATTTGGCTTGAAGGGCTGCATTTTGGAAGGTAATATGTGTGTTTGCTGCAGATCTTAAAACTCAATAATTGGAATGATGAGTTTGTAGTGAACGCTTGTTTGGGACAAAAAAAACCTTTGTGTGTACCCAGCCCAAAGTGGTGCTAATTTTGATCCAATCAATCAGAAAGCTAACATCTGATTGGTTAGGGCAAAATTAGCAGCATTTTCAATGATAATGATTTTTGATCAAAATGTATTTTTTTGACTTTAGTTACCCTTTAAGTATGTCTGCCACAGTAATGGATAAGTAGATCAGTAGGTTTGTGTACCTGTGTCGGGTTGGGGGTTAAAAAAACAAACTTTGTTCATGATTAGTCAAATTTGTATTTTGACTATTGTTACCCTTTAAATATGGTTGCCATGAAAATGGAAGGGTAGGTCAGTAAGCATGTGTACCTAGATCAGGTTGGGGGTTAAAAAAAATTTTTTTTGATGATTGGTCAAAAAAAAATTTGACTTTAGTTACCCTTTAAGTATGGCTGCCACAGTAATGGAGGGATAGGTCAGTAGATGTATGTACCTGTACCACGTGGGGGTTAAAAAAACAAACTTTTTTGATTATTCATCAAAATTATTTGTTTTACTTTAATTACCCTTTAAGTATGGCTGCCACAGTAATGGATAAGTAAATCAGTAGGTGTGTGTTTCTGGGTCTGGTTGAGGGGGTATGTCTTTTTTGTATTTACAACCATAAAACTATATTTTATTGAGGATAAATCTAAATTTGTTTTTTTGACTTTAGTTACCCTTTAAGTATGGCTACCACCATAATGAATTAGTAGATTAGTCGGTGTGTGTACCTGGGTCTGGTTGAGGGGGTATGTCTTTTTTGTGTTTACAACCATAAAACTATCTTTTATTGAGGATAAATCTAAATTTGTTTTTTTTACTTTAGTTACCCTTTAAATATGGCTTACCCACTGCCCCTAGAGGGCGCCCTCATAGTTGAGCCTTGAGCCACAGTTTCTGCAGTTGGTTTGTTGGTGTGGGAGAGAACTGGTGACCCTTCAGGGTTTTGTAAAGCTCTCGGAAATTGCCCCTTTGAAAAGCCATCACTGCCTTGGCCTTAAGGACACTGACACTCTTGTTCTTGTGGGGGTGCTCACAGGCCGGTAGGGACTGCAGCATAATACCACCACCCCTCAGCCCCAACCCCCCCCCCCAGCACACAACTTGTAAAAATTAAGAATACACGGTACAACCGGGTAGGTACCTGTGTGTCAGGAGGACTCAGGCTGTAGCTATCAAGCGCAAGCTTGGGGACTTGTACACGCCTAAAAGTGCAACAATGTATATAGCTAAAAATCAACATGTTTTTCTTGATCTTACCATTATGAGATTTGTGAAGAAAGCACACTAGGCTAATATAGCTACTTATGTGTATATATTCGGGGTTATTCAATAAAAGTTTTTATCACTTAAAATGGTGCAAATTTTGCCCCAACCAATCAGATCTTATTAAAGGACAAATTAACTACCTTTCCCCGATCCACTGCAGCATAGTACCCAGGGTGAGGACCTAAAATCGCTAGTCTCCCACCCTGGGTTCTTTCTCTAACTCTGCACTACTTACCGCAAATCTGCTTCGGCGATCAGACTGTTCCACCTCTCTCCTACTGTCAGTGACAGTCGCGAGGCAGCCAATTGGAAGACACGCCTCCTTGCAGAGCGTTTTCCTATTGGCTGCCTCGCGATTGTCATTGAAGAGGAGAGCGGAGGGAACGGAGCGATCGCGGAAGCAGATTTGGGGTAAGTAGTGAGGGTTAGAGAAAGAACCCAGGGTGAGGACTTAGCGATTTTAGGTCCTCACACCTGGGTACTAGCAGTATGGAGGAAGAGGAGCGAGGGTGAGGTGAGTATACTTGTCCTTTAACATTTGAAAGCTAACATCTGATTGGTTGGGGCAAATTTAGCACCCATTTTAAACGATAAGAACTTTTATTGAATAACCCTGTTTGTATTAAAGTGTATATGAGTAATATTGTCTTTTACATAAGTCTGGGTGAACTAGCTTTATTTACAGCATCTCCCAGGTGGTGGGGGATTCATGAAAATTTTCTATGGACTTTTTGGACTATTAACACATGGAACAGTGTAATGGACACTTACAAACCAATGGGGGGAAGGGGCGAGTGTGTTGGACATGTGTTGAATAAAACCTTTTTGTTTAAGCAGTTATACTGTGTGGTATCCCCTCCTTTACTTCCTTTAATATATAATGTACATGGTATAGAAATGATAGAATAAATGTAATAAAATATAATGCTACATGGATAGAAATGATAGGATATAAATGTATAATAATAATATAATGTTACATGGTATAGAAATGATAGGATATAAATGTAATAATAATATAATGCTACATGTTAGAAATGATAGGATATAAATGTATAATAATAATAATGTTACATGGTATAGAATGATAGGATATAAATGTAAAAATAATAATGCTACGGTATAGAAATGATAGGATCTAAATGTAATAAATAATATAAGCTACATAGTATAGAAATTATAGGATATAAATGTAATAATAATATAATGGTACATGGTATAAAAATGATAGGATATAATGTAGTAATAATAATATAATGCTACATAGTATAGAAATTATAGGATATAAATGTAATAATAATATAATGGTACATGGTATAGAAATGATAGGATATAAATGTAATAATAATATAATGCTACATGGTATAGAAATGATAGGATATAAATGTAATAATAATAATATAATGCTACATGGTATAGAAATGATAGGATATAAATGTAATAATAATACTAGAAAGGGAAAGTTTAAGTACAAACTTTGAATTTGGCTTGAAGACTGCATTTTGGAAGGGAATTTTGTGTGTTGTGTGCAGATTTTAAAACTCAATAATGCAATGATGAGGACATTGTTGTTTTTTACTTACCCTTTAAATATGTCACGCATTAAAGGTAGGTAAGTTGGTGTGTGTGTGTATTCAAACAGGTGGGGGATAAATACTAACACTTTAGTTACCCTTTAAGTATGGCTACCACCATAATTATTCATAGAATCATTAGGTGTGTGTACCTGGGTCTGGTTGAGGGGTATGTCTTTTTTGTGTTTACGACCATAAAACTATATTTTATTGAGAATAAATCTAATTCGTTTTTTTTTACTTTAGTTACCCTTTAAGTATGGCTGCCACAGTAATGGATAAGTAGATCCTTGTTAAGGGGTATGTCTTTTTTTGTGTTTACGACCATAAAACTATCTTTTATTGAGAATAAATCTAATTAGTTTTTTTTTACTTTACTTACCCTTTAAGTATGGCTGCCACAGTAATGGATAAGTAGATTAGTAGGTGTGTGTACCTGGGTCTGGTTGAGGGGGCATGTCTTTTTTGTGTTTATAACCATAAACCATAACCATATAAATCTTTTATTGAGGATAAATCTAAATTAGTTTTTTTGACTTTAGTTACCCTTTAAATATGGCTTTCATGGGAATGGAAAGGTAGGTCAGTAGGTGGGTGTACCTGTGTCTGTGTGGGGGGGTTGGGGGTATCACCATTTGTATTTATGACTGCGGATTCCTTAGCTAGAAGATATCACACTTCTCCTATATGCCCCGCACGTCTGTACTGAATTTCACGTCTCTAGCTCAAAAACTGTGGGAGGAGATACGGTCCAAAAAAGCGGAAGAATAAAACGGAAGAAAAAGAAGAAGAAGAAGAAGAAGAAATAGAAAGAACAGTAATTTGGCTTTTTCAAGCCAAATTAATAATAATGATAATAATAATGATAATAATAATAATGATAATAATAATAATATAATTTAGAGTGCATGCAGGTATGTAGTTGGGTATCTCCTCCCTTTCTGCTCCGTTCCCAGAAGTAAAGGGCAGTAAAGGAAGGTAAAGGAAGGGGACGCCATGTAGTAAAACCGACTAAACAAGAACAGGCTCATTTAGGCGATCGCTCTGGGTAAATATCCTGATCGCTAT
Organism: Hymenochirus boettgeri; assembly: GCA_019447015.1. Taxonomy (NCBI): domain Eukaryota; kingdom Metazoa; phylum Chordata; class Amphibia; order Anura; family Pipidae; genus Hymenochirus; species Hymenochirus boettgeri. The sequence continues at coordinate 306,938,950 of CM033470.1, read as the reverse complement.
TCACATTTGCGAATGTGGGTTAATCCCGATAATAACTCACTGCGGGATTTTAATGCCAGCTATTTACTAAAACTAGCGCAAACGCCATATTGAATCATGAGCATCGGATGCACGGGTGAGTTTTATCTCCATAAATTTGCCCAGCGGCTCTGGATAAATCGGCCCGAAGTGTTTTATACCAACATGTTTCGATCCCTAAACGGATCTTTGTCAATTGATGCTATAACCAATCAGTGCATCACAGAAAACACAACACCCGCCCCTTCCCCCCATTGGTTAGTAGAAGTGTCCATTACACTGTCCCAGTGTGTTAATAGTTTTAAAAAGTCCATAGAAAAAGTTAATGAATCCGCCACCACCTGTGAGACGCTGTAAATAAAGCAGGTTCCCCAAGACTTATATAAGAACAATATATCCATCTGTCAGGGCAGTGTGTAGTGACTGGGCATGAATGGGTTTACTATTGGTATTAGCTCTTTCAAAGGACATATAAAAATGCCATTCCACCCTGAAACAGTCCCCAGTGTTATATTAGGGTTAGTGGGTTAGCGGAACCAGATCTTCTCTTCCAGACAATGTGGGGCGGAACCGTGTATCTGGAATTCTCCCCAATCAGCGGTCTGCTCAGGGGTGTAGCTAAAAGTCAATGGGCCCTAGAGCAAAATGTTGGATGAAAATAAAATGCGCTGACCAACATAAACACTGACTGGCATAGACTGGCATAGACTGGCATACACACTGTCCGTATACACGCCCTCACACTGGTCTCTATCACAAGGGCTACAGGAAGACACGGTAAGGGATAAGCCACACTATCACGTTTTTTTTCGTTTGCACATGCAATTTCGAATCTCAAAAGAAGAAATCTCACGCGCAGTCACATCGGAATCGTACTCGCGTTCGATTACGTGTGCGATTTTGTTTGTGGCGCAGTGTGGCCTTGCCCGTAAGGTTACCTTAGGCAGTGCAGATCACCATCTTTATCACTCACAGTCAGAGCTGGATTAAGACCAAATGGGGCCCAAGGCACAAGTCAGATTTTTGGGCCCCCTAACGTGCCATTATACATTACCACAAGGACATCTCCCTGGCACCACCAGCACACCCACTGGCACCACCATCACAACACCAGCTACTGGGAGCTGACCTAAGTGGTGATAATTCCATTTTTTTCCCTGGGAGATGGGTAGGGGTTGTGGGCATACCATTCCCTCAGCACACTGTCCCAAATGGACCTAGGCAAAGGGAGCTTTCTCCTTACCCTGTATTTCCCCACTGCCCCTAGAGGGCGCCCTCATAGTTGAGCCTTGAGCCACAGTTGCTGCAGTTTGGTGTGTTGGTGTGGGTAGAACTGGTGACCCTTCAGGGTTTTGTAAAGCTCTCGGAAATTGCCCCTTTGAAAAGCCATCACTGCCTGGCCTTAAGGACACTGACACTCTTCTTGTGGGGGTGCTCACAGGCCGGTAGGGACTGCAGCATAATACCACCCCCCTCAGCCCCAACCCCCCCCCCCAGCACACAACTTGTAAAAATTAAGAATACACGGTACAACCGGGTAGGTACCTGTGTGTCAGGAGGACTCAGGCTGTAGCTATCAAGCGCAAGTTGGGGACTTGTACACAGCCTAAAAGTGCAACAATGTATATAGCTAAAAAATACATTGTCTTTTCTTGATCTTACCATTATGAGATTTGTGAAGAAAGCAACAACTAGGCTAAAATAGCTACTTATTGTGATATATTCGGGGTTATTCAATAAAAGTTCTTATCACTTAAAATGGTGCAAATTTTGCCCAACCAATCAGATCTTATTAAAGGACAATTTACTCACCTTTTCCCGATCCACTGCAGCATAGTACCCAGGGTGAGGACCTAAAATCGCTAAGTCCTCACCCTGGGTTCTTTCTCTAACTCCTGCACTACTACCGAAATCTGCTTCGGCGATCCAGACTGTTCCACCTCTTCCTACTGTCGTGACAGTCGGAGGCAGCCAATTGGAAGACACGCTCCTTGCAGGCGTATCTTCCTATTGGCTGCCTCGCGATCGTCTATTGAAGCAGGAAGAGCGGGAGGAACGGAGCGATCGGCGGAAGCAGATTTGGGGTAAGTAGTGCAGGAGTTAGGAAAGAACCCAGGGTGAGGACTTAGCGATTTTAGGTCTCACCCTGGGAATATTGCAGCTATGGAGGAAGAGGAGCGAGGGTGAGGTGAGTATACTTGTCCTTTAACATTTGAAAGCTAACATCTGATTGGTTGGGGCAAATTTAGCACCATTTTAAACGATAAGAACTTTTATTGAATAACCCTGTTTGTATTTAAGGTGTATATGATGTATATATTGTTCTTTACATAAGTCTGGGTGAACTAGCTTTATTTACAGCATCTCCCAGGTGGTGGGGGATTCATGAACATTTTCTATGGACTTTTTTTGGACTATTAACACACTGGAACAGTGTAATGGACACTTCTATCAACCAATGGGGGGAAGGGGCGAGTGTTGTTGGACATGTTGGAATAAAACACTTTTTGTTTAAGCAGTTATACTGTGTGGTATCCCCTTCCTTTACCTTCCTTTAATGCATGTTATATGTACCTATCTGTGTGATCTGGGCATTTGGTTATATGTACAGTACCTATCTGTGTGTGCTGGGCGTGAGGGTAACTTGTTAAATTAGGGCCCTGCTGAAAGAATCTACTTTAATATGCTGTAGATCTTTTGGAAAAAAATCTTTTATTCTACAGGAATTATGGTGGGGATAAATGTCTTTATCAGGGATTGTATAAATACTTTTGGTCGTGCTGCCCCTCTGCTCTGGAACTCCCTTCCTCCGTCTGTCTGTCACTCACCGTCCCTTAACACCTTCAAACGTAACCTTAAAACCCACCTCTTTAGGCAAGCATATAACCTGGCCTAAACATTACCCCTCTTACTACCCAATATGATCCAACCCGCCTTTCACGCTCCACTGCCATTCTATCTACAGCCTACCAATTCCTGTCACCTTATGTCTCACCCCATATCCTCTAGTCTGTAAGATCTTCGGGCAGGGTCCTCCATCCTATTGTATCACGGTATTGCTGTAAGAAACTCCTCAATCTGTTTACTTATATTATGTATTACCTGTGTATGTAATATGTATGACTTTGTATAACATGTATTACCCTGTATGTAATGTATGACTGTAATTGTAAAGCGCCACGGAAGATGTTGGCGGTATATAAATCAATAATAATAAAAAATACCGCTGTAATGTGAAGTTTAAAATGACTAAATGTTCAACCACGCCCATTTCTAGAAGCCACAATCACCTAACCCTGGTTGCGGTGGCGAATTTTATGGCGACTAATGGTACATAGGGGCAGCATTCAAAAGCTTGGCTCAGGTGGCCCAAACCCTAGGGACGCCCCTATCTACATTTCAGCCTTCAACTGATATTGTTTGGGAAATATATTTCCTTTCCTGATTTGGTTTGCACCCAGGACCTTTTCTTTGGTGGAAAAGAGAAAATGAAGAAATAGGCTTCTTGTCTGTACCCACACCCTTTCCAAATCGCCCAATAAAAGTACCCAAGGTGAGTGCCTAAAATGCTAGGCTTACCTAAGATCACCAAAAGAGCTGCAGAAAAACTGTGCCGCAACCAGAATAATGGCAGATAAACCCCACGGTACATTAAGGAATACATCCTGTGAACATTGACCTGAACACAAAGCAAACATACGTATTATGAATGTTAATTCTTATTCTTTCAGTTCCACACAATGGAACAAGCTCCCAATATCCCATTGTTGAGGACCTGCAAACCCTTTGAAAATCGTTATTACGAACTGTCTGTATAATTGTAAGTTATTTTATAATGAAGGATTTTTGCTTTATCTAGGAATCCATTATATATTTATGGTCCTATGTGTTCACCAATTCCAAATCTTGTTGTTCGGGCCAACAGCCAGTATGTAATGATAATTATTCTGACCGTACAATGAACCTCTATTGAGCGCTCTATTCATAGCAATCCCTCATCATTTCTGCGTACGCCATAATGAGAACATTAGGATGGAATGTACGTGAAAAAATTAGCGATTAATAGAGCGTTGCGCTTACAACACATGACAAATACAGTCACAATAAACGGATCCCAGACATGGTCGAGTGTGCACATTGATTTTAATGCATCGCGATAATTATTTTTCCAGAAAGTGACCTTTTAAAATCGCAGTAAGTATCATAAGCAACAGGTTTTATTTAATATTTTTGTAAAGGGTAATTTACTAAGAAATAAATACCTTCTCTATCAGAGCCCTAAACACAGCTGCCACCATGCCCATCTTCCATTTGGACATGGCAATTGTAGGTAACAAATGGAGGTAGGGGTGCTGTCAGTGAAGTTTCCCTTTAAGAAATTTTTTTGAAAATTGACATTAATATGTTTGGATACACCTACACTAGCAGGTATGGTGATAGGGTTTTGCTTTCCTTCCTATTGGTTAATAGATCTAAACATGATTCACCAGATAAAATAGTCACAGGATCCGCAGACGAATGTTCAGTGTAAGAAATATTCTGGTTACTTCAATAATGTTGATATTACGTGTACACATTCAGACATATCTATTTGTGACATGATTCAGGGCACAAGTATTGCACAAGCCCATGCAATCTCCTGTGTTCTAGAATTAGACCATTTCTGATCATTTCCGGAACTTCAACGCCCTCTGCATATTACACAGAAGTCAAATCAACAAGAACAGAAGCATAGACACCTGTGGGAAAGATCAAAATGGGGAATGTGTGAGTGTGTGGAATAAAATGTGTAATTGAAACCAAATGTTAATGAACCCCCCCCTTTATTGCTGTACCCAGGGTGACAACCTAAAATGCTGTGTGCTTACCTCTGGTAACTAGAGATGGAAAATCAGAAGATTCGAAAATCCAAAAACGGAACTTAAATTCGGGACTTTTTGACAAATGTTTGTGGCTATTTTCGAGAATTTTCTAAAATAGCTTGAACGTTCAATAAAACTCGAAGTCCCTAAATACGAACAATCCCTCATGTTTCAGAGCGAACATTCAGATTTCGGAACCGAGGGGTTCTGTGTCCGATCTGGGTATGAGTTGGACCCGGATCCCATCTCTACTGGTAACTTAGCAGATCAGGAAAAATCTTACCCCAAAGTTGCAGATCCTGTCCAGGCCTTACCCACTCCAACCTGGGACAATTTCTAGGGCCAAGGACGTAGAATTTTAGGTTCTCACCCATGTAATAGGGATCGTTCCTTTTTCAGTTCTGTGTGTACCTGCAAAACAACCATTTCCGATGCTGACTAACGTTCTGCCTCAGCATCGGAAAGGGTGTTTACTTCCTGAATATTTGTCTTGGTCGTGGTCAGTCCCTTATACTAAAGTATAGGGCCAGCCATGGTTGTTGGGAATTATACTTTATATAGGGAGAACGCTCATAAGTGTGTCAGTATAGACATATCTTTGAAAGATGACAGACATAATCTTATAGGTACACTGGTACACAGCCTAACTCAATAAACAGTATCCTATACCAAATGTAGGTTCTTCTTATCAGATACTGTATCAAGACAATAAATGGAAAGATTTTATATCATTTAAGACTATTAAATGTAATGTTAGATTATGTGTGATTATGTGGCTTATCTACCCAGAGCCTCTATCGCTATGGGTAAATGCCCCGATTGCAATTCAGTATCGTGTTTGCGACTGTGGGTAAATCTAGCTGCTATCTAGCTATCTAGTGTACGCGGTGCATGTATATAATTACTCTATATAACTATAATTTATCTCTAGTGTTATATAATTAATCTATATAACTATAAGTTATCTCTAGTGTATGCAGTACATGTATATAATTACTCTATAAAACTATAAGTTATCTCTAGTGTACACAGTGCATGTATATAATTACTCTATATAACTATAAGTTATCTCTAGTGTACATAGTGCATGTATATAATTACTCTATATAACTATAAGTTATCTCTAGTGTTGCCCACTTGAAAAGGCCATCTGCCTGGCCCTAAGGACACTGACACTTTGTTTTGTGGGGGTGCTCACAGGCCGGAGGTAGGGAGCTGCAGCAGAATACACAACCCGCCCCCCCCCACGCAGCAACTGTTATAACGTACCACAGGGTAGGTACCGTGTGTCAAGGGGACTATGCGTGAGCTATCAAGCTCAAGCTTGGGGACGTGGAATGGTTCTGGTCCTCCTTCCTCCTGCTCCAGGCGTGATGACCTCGCACCGGATCGGGACTAAATGCCCTAGGCAGGCAGCGGAAAAAAAAAAACTTAGGCACTCGCGTGAACCATGCCGAATGCATGAATGCTGGACTGGCTGCTGTCTCATGATCTGGTTTGATTGGTTAGCCTCGGGCCTGCGCCCCCTGCTGGAATGATTTAAAGGGCTAAATGCAAGGGCAAAGACCACAAACTGGGAAACCCCGGAAGGCTCCTGAGGGCCACCTGAAAACCAGGGCCCTGCTCACATCACCTATGCTCCCCAATCCATGCCACGCTTGACAACAGGCGTCCCTAGGTCACAAGCAGACCAATGGGAGTGAAGTGTGGGTGGCTGAACTCAGTGACTGGGCAGAACCATGAATTCGTAATAGATGATAAGCTGCCTGTACATATTACACTAGTGCAAGTTCACACTAGTCAACCACAGGGGTCGCTGTATGCTTGATCGGTTTGTGTGCCCGGGTTGGGTGCGTGAGATCCCCCTTTGTCCCGGTTTTGTAGTTGGACAATTTGAATGGGTTCGGCAGGATGCACTTTGGGTGGGGTAATAAATCCGCCCTTATAGACCTGTTGGCCCTATGACTGGTAGACGGAGGGCCCCCACACTGCACTGTTATGGGTTTCTAGGTCCGTTCACAGTGAGTTGGCGCAGATCTGTCAACTGTGAGAAGCAGACCCTGATATGTTGGACAGGGTCTTCTAGAAGCTGTCCAGCTCTGCCATGGTACCTCCGCCCCTGAGTGGCTACCCACAGTTTTGGTAAGTCTATAGAAGCAATATTCACACGCCTCTCCCCCGTTATGTTATTTTTTCTTCCACACCTGCTTCTTCTCGTCACTATCTTCTTTATTCCCCATAAACCCCACTTACACTCTCTTTCGTCATGAAATTTTGCTGTGAAAACTTCACCCACCACACGCGCCCCCCCCCCCGCTCTGCACTGATTGGTAACAGATCTAGCAGCGCTACTACTGACGAGGTGGAGACCACATGTCTCAATTCTGGACTCTAAGAACTACTCGCTTCCGTGCTTCCGGAAGGATGACTATTTTTTCCTAAGCATTAAGGAAGGCCGAGGAGCAGCATGAAACCCAGTCGGGACTCTAGGGCACAATTAACTATTTATATAATGTGTTAATACATATTCATTATGCCATGCCTTACATCAGGTGTTGGTCCCATAGGAACCACCGGACCCGTGCCAAGGACATAAGACGGATATGGATAAAACTAAAACTAAAGGTAGACTTGGTACTTGTACACAGCCTAAAAGTGCAACAATGTATATAGCTAAAAATCAACATTGTCTTTTCTTGATCTTACCATTTATGAGATTTGTGTAGAAAGCACACTAGGCTACATATAGCTACTTATTGTGTGTATTTTTGGGGTTATTCAATAAAAGTTCTTATCGTTTAAAATGGTGCTAATTTTGCCCCAACCAATCAGATCTTATTTAACATTTGAAAGCTTACATCTGATTGGTTGGGGCAAATTTAGCACCATTTTAGATGATAAGAACTTTTATTGAATAACCCTGATTGTGTTTAAGGTGTATACGATGTATATATTGTTCTTTATATAAGTCTGGGTGAACTTGCTTTATTTACAGCATCTCCCAGGTGGTGGCGGATTCATGAACTTTTTCTATGGACTTTTTTTGGACTATTAACACACTGGGACAGTGTAATGGACACTTCTATCAACCAATGGGGGGAAGGGGCGGGTGTTGTTGGACATGTTGGAATAAAACACTTTTTGTTTAAGCAGTTATACTGTGTGGTATCCCTTCCTTTACCTTCCTTTAATAATACAATGCTACATGGTATAGAAATGATAGGATATAAATGTAATAATAATATAATGTTACATGGCATAGAAATGATAGGATATAAATGTAATAATAATATAATGTTACATGGTATAGAAATGATAGGATATAAATGTAATAATAATATAATGCTACATGGCTTAGAAATGATAGGATATAAATGTAATAATAATATAATGTTACATGGTATAGAAATGATAGGATATAAATGTAATAAAATAATGCTACATGGTATAGAAAGATAGGATTAAATGTAATAATAATATAATGCTACATAGTATAGAAATTATAGGATATAAATGTAATAATAATATAATGGTACATGGATAGTACAATGACTAGGCACTCAAAGCCCTAACTAATAATCATATAATGACTACATGTTAATAGAAAATTGAAGGATTATAAATGTAATTAATAATAAGACTAAGGGTACCATGGTATAGAAATGATAGGATATAAATGTAATAATAATATAATGCTACATGGTATAGAAATGATAGGATATAAATGTAATAATAATAATATAATGCTACATGGTATAGAAATGATAGGATATAAATGTAATAATAATACTAGAAAGGGAAAGTTTAAGTACAAACTTTGAATTTGGCTTGAAAGACTGCATTTTGGAAGGGAATTTGTGTGTTTGTGCTGCAGATTTTAAAACTCAATAATGTCAATGATGAGGACATTGTTGTTTTTTACTTACCCTTTAAATATGTCACATGCATTAAAGGTAGGTAAGTTGGTGTGTGTGTGTATTCATAACAGGTTGGGGGATAAAATACTAACTTTTTTGATGATTGGTCAAAATGAGTTTTTTTTTACTTTAGTTACCCTTTACGTATGGCTGCCATAGTAATGGATAAGTAGATCAGTAGATGTGTGTACCCGTGTCAGGTTGAGAGTTAAAAAAAACAACTTTTTTGATGATTGGTCAAAATTAGTTTTTTTGACTTTAGTTACCCTTTAAGTATGGCTGCAACAGTAATGGAGGGGTAGGTCAGTAGCTGTGTATACCTGTATCACGTTGGGGGTTAAAAAAACAACGTTTTTTGATTATTGATCAAAATTTGCTTTTTTGACTTTAGTTACCCTTTAAAGTATGGCTTTCACAGTAATGGATAAGTAGATCAGTAGGTGTGTGTACCTGGGTCTGGTTGAGGGGGTATGTCTTTTTTGTGTTTACAACCATAAAACTATCTTTTATTGAGGATAAATCTAAATTTGTTTTTTTGACTTTAGTTACCCTTTAAATATGGCTGCTACCGTAATGGATAAGTAGATCAGTAGGTGTGTGTACCTGGGTCTGGTTGAGGGGGTATGTCTTTTTTTGTGTTTACAACCATAAAACTATCTTTTATTGAGGATAAATCTAAATTAGTTTTTTTGACTTTAGTTACCCTTTAAATATGGCTGCCACCGTAATGGATAAGTAGATTAGTAGGTGTGTGTACCTGGGTCTGGTTGAGGGGGTATGTCTTTTTTGTGTTTATAACCATAAAACTATCTTTTTTTGAGGATAAATCTAAATTAGTTTTTTTGACTTTAGTTACCCTTTAAATATGGCTTCCATGGGAATGGAAAGGTAGGTCAGTAGGTGGGTGTACCTGGGTCTGTGTGGGGGGGTTGGGGGTATCACCATTTGTATTTATGACCATGAAACAAACTGTTTTGAAATATCCACATTTGAGGATTGTTACCATTATAGTCTATGGGAAAAATGTCTGGAAATTCACCGATAACGCTGTAACGCTTCCGCGGATTCCTTAGCTAGAAGATAGCACACTTCTCCTATTTGCCCCGCACGTCTGTACCGAATTTCATGTCTCTAGCTCAAAAACTGTGGGAGGAGATACGGTCCAAAAAAGCGGAAGAATAAAACGGAAGAAAAAGAAGAAGAAGAAATAGAAAGAACAGTAATTTGGCTTTTTCAAGCCAAATTAATTAGGACTCATGTCTCTTCCAGCACTCGTGGAACCCTTTTATACATATGCAGGGTTATTCAATAAAAGTTCTTATTGTTTAAAATGGTGCCAATCAAATGTTAGCTTTCAAATGTTAAATGATATCTGATTGGTTAGGGCAAAATTAGCACCATTTTTAACAAAAAGAACTTTTATTACATCTCTTTGCTTATCATTAAAAATAGTGCTAATTTTGCCTCAACCAATCAGATGTTAGCTTTCAAATGTTAAATAAGATCTGATTGGTTGGGGCAAAATTAGCACCATTTAAACGATAAGAACGTTTATTACATCTCCCTGTAAATGTATGCGTTGTCCAATGAAAAAACGGACACATATTAATATATTATGATAATCACCTGTGTGTTTTTTTATTGCACATTGCCCTTATACCAAGAATATATCAAGTGTAATACATGTACACAAATACACCAAAACGTTACTGGCTCAAAAGTAAGTAACAAACAAGTTGAAAATGAAACAAAGTACACATGTAATATATGTTGTATCCAGCTAGTGTCGGTCTCAAATGTCCCTTAATTCTTACAAGTATCCATGGTTTCCCAATTGATCCAGCAAGCCATTTAAATAATTTGAAACAGATAGAGCTTTCTTACCATGATACCTTCGGCAGTGTAGGACTCACTTACCAGGTAAGTAGTGCTCCCTTGCCAATTTAGCTGGCGTTCTCTCGGATGCCATCACATAGATAGATCCCAGATCATCTTTACCCAGCTATGGCACCACGGCTGAGCATCGGCCCTCTTACCAACGTGTATCAACGGTTCTTGATTCCTGAATGTCTCAGCTCTAATTGTTACATGTAAACTTTCAACAAGCCATAAAGATAGGTGTGGCTTTTTCAGGGATTATTATGTAATTTCCTCCCTCTGTCCGTTACTTTATATACCAAGCAAGGTGTAGTAGATAGGAGCACACTACTTTAGTGATGAATTCATTTATTCAGTGCATGAAACATACAATGTTTTGAGACTCAAGCAGGCTCTGGATAAATGCACCTGATAATACATCGGATAGCGTGGGTTTTACACTGATATTGCATCACCCCCAAAGGTGTTTTCATTGGGGCTAGAGATCCAACTCCAGTTCTGCAAACCTACAGGTAAGCTACCATTTATTCCCATGGGCACACTATAAATCCAGCTGAACAGGGGGCACTATATGATTCAAAAAATAATTATTAGATGAAAAGTTATGTTGGTTGAAAACATATTGTAAATGCAACTTTTTACAATGACAGTTTTTAAATTGTAATGACTTGTATTTCTGTCTGTAGACCAGTGTTTCTCAACCAGGGGTCCGGGGACCCCTAACGGTCACTGAGAGGTTGCATGGGGGTCCTCAAAAGATTGACAAACTGTATGGATCCACTATTGTGATGAAAAAATGTATTTTTCTATATATATTTATCAATGTTCTGTATTTGTATGAATTATGTGTTTGGTATATTGATGTCTGAGAGATAAATAAAAATAAGAAATGTTTTTATGTAAGGGTTCCCATTTGTTATATTTATAAATCTATCTTTTATATTTGTAATAAATTTTATAAATTATGAATTTAATGATATTATGACTGAGAAAGGAAAAGAAAAATATATCATCTTAATTTTATGTAGGGGTTCCCGAGATACGAAACATTTTAAAGGGGTCCCCACAGGTGAAAAGGTTGCGAAACACTGCTCTAGACTATGGAATATTTTTATTATAGATACATCCCTAGAAATCTCACATGGGCTTTCCATACCTTCAACAAGCTTTCTTGTTATACTGAGTGAAATATAGGGCAGTATCTATAATAGAGATATTTATAATGGTATTTTAAAGACTGTGATATTTGATCTTTTAAGTTGATATTTAAGAGCAAAATATTGACCGTGGTGCAAAATAACTGTACAGTGCAGTGTTTTGCAATCACATGGGTTGGCCCTTTTGGCTACAAAGGGAATTTTATTATGCAGTCTCCACCCCTTATTTGCATAATAAGAAAAGAAGCTCTAGCCAAAACCCTCCCTTATCTACGTGGTGATTCTCACTGTATATCAAAGGCCGTCATTGTGCTGATAATGCCACACTAGGCTGGTTTCATGCTGGAAAAGGCTCACAGAAGGTTTAACAACCATGGAAATGAAAATGACCCAAAAAATTCTCCTCCCCTTATTTGAATTATGTAGATTAGTCATCTGTGAATTAATAGAAATAGGAAAATAATGCTTACAAATGGGGTAGAGAGTTACCTGGAGGTTTAAGGCTAGTGAATCAGATAAATAATCTAAATTAAAGGGAAGTAGAAATGATTGGAATTTTTCCTATAAATTACGAGATAATCTTGAACCGTACTTCAGGAGTGTGTCTAATGTGTGACGCAGACTCAGTATATTCACAGATGTTCAAGGGATTATTTACATAAATCCTGAACTGCCAAAAACACTCAGATTGTACACACTATGTCTACCCAGACACAAATGGCTGACAAGTGAATGTTGACGTTACAATGTATTTTATTGTACATTCTTGGAATTTTTTTTATATCCATAAACATCCTTTAACCAAGGGGGTCAAATAGTGTTAATGCAACTAATTCTACTTTCCTTGCATAGAAGGAAACAAAATGTTACCAATAAAGGAAAAGGAGGGTCATGTCATTAGACCACAAAGAGTTCATCACACAAAAATGAGGCAAAACATAATTATATGGCTTATAGAGGAGAGTGATATACCCTTCAATTTAGCTTAACATGGGCAGTGCACAGAGAATAAAGTCTTCAACCTTTCCTTCTCCTTTATATATTGGTCAATACAGATTTAGAGATGGGCGTCACTTCAATACACTATTGATTACTTCCCAGACTGTAATTTTCCCCTAAATATAATGCTGCACGAGCCTGCAGGGGGGCCATAGAAATGGACCCAGGTTCCACCACTGTATTTCAACCATCAAAATTCTGCTCTGCAACCATGAAATTGTGATGTTGAAATGGACAGACAAAATTTTCTTTTTTCAGAGTTAGAACTTTATCTGTGATGTATTTCTGAAGAATTTTCAATGGAGGTGGAAAAAGTTTCAACCAAAGACCAGTAGAGATGGCCGAACTTCCTGACCTTCTATTCATTTCTGAACTTCCAAACTTCAGTAAAAGTTCGGAAGTTTGGAAACATACCCGTTAAAGTCGGAGAAAATAGTTTGAAAAGTTCGGATTTGTTACAAATAAAATAGCAATGTAGCACGTACTGTACATGTCGCCAAAATGTTTAAAACACTATCTTTCCTCACGATATGGCAATTGTCGGGTTTCTGCATGCTGTATTCGAGGGTTATTGTCAATTCAAGGGTTACTGATTGATTGATCCATGGGTTACCGAAATCGAATGATACATTCAAAGGTTATCGGAAATCGAATGGTAGATTCAAGGGTAACCAAAATCGAACGATAAATTCAAGGGTTACCAAAACCGAACAATACATTCAAGGGTTACCGAATTTGAACGATACATTTGATGGTTACCGAATAATACATTCAAGGGTTATCTTGGTCCCTTATGCTCAAGGCCGTGCCCTTCGCTCCTTGCAAGGAAATCTTCTCCACAGACCCCCAACTAACACTGCTGCTGGCTGCTCCCTACCATTCCTAATGTGTCGAGGCTTGTTGCACTTATATCCATTTATACATAATTAATATATATGCTTTGTTAACAGATGTATGAAATTCCATTTAACTTAATTTAATTTTTATCTATCTGTATAATGGCACTTATGCCCTTGTTTGTATACTCTGTATTTTATAACGTACATCGCTGCGTACCCAAGTGGCGCTTTATAAATGAAATTATACATACATACATCTTCAAAATGGAACATCCGAGGGATAACAGCAAAAAGCCGCATTTGAGGGTTATCACCGAAACGTTGAATTTGAGTTTATGGGCAAAATCGAGGTTTAACGAAAGGTACGTAAATTTGGTAATTATCGAACTTTCGATAATTATTGAAAATACGTCTGTAAGTTCGAAGTTCGGAAACTTTTAATAGTTTGAGTTCGTCCGAACTACTAAAGTTTGGGTCAAACGCAGGTTCGGGTTCTTTTTTAAGTCCATTTCTAAAGACCAGGTCTGGGTCGAAATTCTGATGCATCGCTACTTAAATCCCTTTTATTTTCTACCTGCACAGACACTAACTTCTTCCTATACCATTGGTGTCCTTTTCAATGATGCCTCCATTTTTGTGACTCCATTTTGTCTATTAAGGGATCTACCAGGAAAATCCAACCTGTGGCCTTTTATACATTTGAAAACTTCAAATCCCTACATTCCTTGGCTGCACTGTGCAAAAACAACTGGAGGTCACCTCTGTGCAAGATGGTATAACCATAGAATCCTATGGCCTAATCCCCATTTATTACTGGTTGGTTTACCACTGAAAGTTACAATAAGTTTAGTAGGATTACTATGTGATCATTGAGCAAACACTCCACTGACCACAAACACCTATGTCATAATATTCCTATTTCGATACATATACCATAAGCATTGGAATAAACTTCACTTATATTCAGCACCAACAACAAGGGATTTTCACATATTGCAATAAAATCCATATGCAGCTATGTAATTGTATATTATTCTGCGAAATGCACAGAGTAAACATTTTTATTTCCTTTCATAAGAAATATATGTCCATAAAGTAAACTTTTCTCAGCATTGTATATAAAATAAGTGTTTGAATACACATATACTTAACATGTCCACTGTAAAACCAATCATCACAGTGCGTGTGTCATCCCAGTGTATAATAAATGGGAATAGCACATTAATGAATCGAGGAATTTCATCAGCCCTCCAGCTGTTTTAGGACTTTAGAGTTGAGATTTGGGGTTGTGAAACTGCAAGAGACATGAGCTTGGCTTTCTTTGGTTTAATGGATTGGATATGTTGCTGGAATGTTTATAGATAGATAGAGTGATAGCTTTTATTTCTCAGCTCAGCAATAAGCAAAACAAAAAAGTAAATAATTAAATACCCCCCGCAATATTAACCCATGGTCTTCAATGAGTCATTGTGGTCTACATTCAGGGGTGTCTCTCTAATGAGCCAATAAGACAAAAATGCTCAGGGTGGTGCCCCTGCTAAATATCAGAGAGGCGGCAGGCAGAGCTCACTTGGCAGGCAGAGCAGAAAAAAAATAAAATCACATGTTATTTTCAATGTAGTCTGTGTGATCCGGTCATTAAGGCTTCTTATATGTACCTATCTATGTGATCTTGGCATTAGGGCATGTTATATGTGCCTTTCTGTGTGATCTTGGCATTAGGGCATGTTATATGTGCCTATCTGTGTGATCTTGGCATTAGGGCATGCTATATGTGCCTGTCTGTGTGATCTTGGCATTAGGGCATGTTATATGTACCTATCTGTGTGATCTTGGCATTAGGGCATGTTATATGATTGCCTATCTGTGTGATCTTGGCATTAGGGCATATTATGTGCCTGTCTGTGTGATCTTGGCATTAGGGCATGTTATATATGTACCAGTGTTTTTGATCTGGGAATTAGCGCATGTTATATGTACCTATCTGTGTGATCTTGGCATTAGAGCATGTTATATGTGCCTGTCTGTGTGATCTTGGCATTAGGGCATGTTATATGTGCCTATATGTGTCATTTGGTAATAGGGCATGTTATGTGTACCTATCTGTGTGATCTGGGCATTAGCGCATGTTATATGTACCTATCTGTGTGATCTGGGCATTAGGGCATGTTATATGTGCCTATATGTGTCATTTGGTAATTAGGGCAGTTATGTGTACCTACCTGTGGATCTGGCATTAGGGCATGTTATATATGTACCAGTGTTTTTGATCTGAGAATTAGCGCATGTTATATGTACCTATCTGTGTGATCTTGGCATTAGAGCATGTTATATGTACCTGTCTGTGTGATCTTGGCATTAGGGCATGTTATATGTGCCTATATGTGTCATTTTGGTAATAGGGCATGTTATGTGTACCTATCTGTGTGATCTGGGCATTAGCGCATGTTATATTGTACCTATCTGTGTGATCTGGGCTTAGGGCATGTTATATGTGCCTAATGTGTCATTTGGTAATTTAGGGCATGTTATGTGTACCTATCTGTGTGATCTGGGCATTAGGGCATGTTATATAGGTGTACGTGTTTTTTGATCTGAGAATAGGGCATGTTATATGTACCGATCTGGGTGATCCTGGCATTAGAGCATGTTATATGTACCGATCTGTGTGATCTGGGCATTAGGGCATGTTATATGTGCCTAATGTGTCATTTGGTAATTAGGGCATGTTATATATGTACCAGTGTTTTTGATCTGAGAATTAGCGCATGTTATATGTACCTATCTGTGTGATCTTGGCATTAGTAAATGCGCTAATGCCCAGATCACACAGATAGGTACACATAACATGCCCTAATTACCAAATGACACATATAGGCACATATAACATGCCCTAATGCCCAGATCACACAGATAGGTACATATAACATGCGCTAATGCCCAGATCACACAGATAGGTACACATAACATGCCCTAATTACCAAATGACACATATAGGCACATATAACATGCCCTAATGCCAAGATCACACAGACAGGTACATATAACATGCTCTAATGCCAAGATCACACAGATAGGTACATATAACATGCGCTAATTCTCAGATCAAAAACACTGGTAAATATAAACATGCCCTAATGCCAGATCACACAGGTAGGTACACATAACATGCCCAATTACACAATGACCACTATAGGCACATATAACATGCCCTAATGCCCAGATCACACAGATAGGTACATATAAACATGCGCTAATGCCCAGATCACACAGATAGGTAACACATAACATGCCTAATTACCAAATGACACATATAGGCACATATAACATGCCCTAATGCCAGATCACACAGACCGGCACATATAACATGCTCTAATGCCAAGACACCACAGATAGGTACATATAACATGCGCTAATTCCCAGATCAAAAACACTGGTACATATATAACATGCCCTAATGCCAAACGACAAATCACACAGAAGGCACATATACTGCCCTAATGCCAAGATACACAGAGGCACATTAACATGCCTATGCCAAGATCACACAGATAGCACATATAACATGCCCTAATGCCAAGATCACACAGACAGGCACATATAGATGCCTAATGCCAGATCACACAGATAGGCACATATAACATGCCCTAATGCCAAGATCACACAGAAAGGCCATTATAACTGCCCAATGCCAAGATCACATAGATTGGTACATATAAGAAGCCTTATGACCGGATCACACAGACTACATTGAAAATAACATGTGATTTTATTTTTTTTCTGCTCTGCCTGCCAAGTGAGCTCTGCCTGCCGCCTCTCTGATATTTAGCAGGGGCACCACCCTGAGCATTTTTGTCTTATTGGCTCATTAGAGAGACACCCCGAATGTAGACCACAATGACTCATTGAAGACCATGGGTTAATATTGCGGGGGGTATTTAATTATTTACTTTTTTGTTTTGCTTATTGCTGAGCTGAGAAATAAAAGCTATCACTCTATCTATCTATAAACATTCCAGCAACATATCCAATCCATTAAACCAAAAGAAAGCCAAGCTCATGTCTCTTGCAGTTTCACAACCCCAAATCTCAACTCTAAAGTCCTAAAACAGCTGGAGGGCTGATGAAATTCCTCGATCATTAATGTGCTATTCCCATTTATTATACACTGGGATGACACACGCACTGTGATGATTGGTGTTTTACAGTGGACATGTTAAGTATTGTGTATTCAAACACTTATTTATATACAATGCTGAGAAAGTTTACTTTATGGACATAATTTCTTATGAAAGGAAATAAAAATGTTTACTCTGTGCATTTCGCAGAATAATATACAATTACATAGCTGCATATGGATTTTATTGCAATATGTGAAAATCCCTTGTTGTTGGTGCTGAATATAAGTGAAGTTTTTTCCAATGCTTATGGTATATGTATCGAAATAGGAATATTATGACATAGGTGTTTTGTGGTCAGTGGGTGTTGCTCAATGATCACATAGTAATCCTACTAAACTTATTGTAACTTTCAGTGGTAAACCAACCAGAATAAATGGGGATAGGCCATAGGATTCTATGGTTATACCATCTTTGCACAGAGGTGACCTCCAGTTGTTTTTGACAGTGCAGCCAAGGAATGTAGGGATTTGAAGTTTTCAAATGTATAAAGGCCACAGGTTTGATTTTCCTGGTAGATCCCTTAATAGACAAAATGGAGTCACAAAAATGGAGGCATCATTGAAAAGGACACCAATGGTATAGGAGAAGTTAGTGTCTGTGCAGGTAGAAAATAAAAGGGATTTAAGTAGCGATGCATCAGAATTTCGACCCAGACTGGTCTTTAGAAATGGACTTAAAAAAAGAACCCGAACCTGAGTTTGACCCAAACTTTAGTAGTTCGGACGAACTCAAACTATTAAAACTTTCCGAACTTCGAACTTACAGACGTATTTTCAATAATTATCGAAAGTCGATAATTACCAAATTTACGTACCTTTCGTTAAACCTCGATTTTGCCCATAAACTCAAATTCAACGTTTCGGTGATAACCCTCAAATGGCGTTTTTGCTGTTATCCTCGGATGTTCCATTTTGAAGATGTATGTATGTATAATTTCATTATAAAAGCGCCACTTGGGTACGCAGCGATGTACGTTATAAAATACAGAGATACAAACAAGGGCATAAGTGCCATTATACAGATAGATAAAAATTAAATTAAGTTAAATGGAATTTCATACATCTGTTAACAAACAAGCTATATATTAATTATGTATAAATGGTATAAGTGCAACAAGCCTCGCACACTAGGAATGGTAGGGAGCAGCCAGCCGCAGGGTTAGTTGGGGGTCTGTGGAGAAGATTTCCTTGCAAGGAGCGAAGGGCACGGCCTTGAGCTAAGGGACCAAGATAACCTTGAATGTATTATTCGGTAACCATCAAATGTATCGTTCAAATTCGGTAAACCCTTGAATGTATTGTTCGGTTGGTAACCTTGAATTATCGTTCGATTTTGGTTACCCTTGAATTACCATTCGATTCCGAAACCTTTGAATGTATCATTCGATTTCGGTAACCCATGGATCAATCAATCAGTAACCCTTGAATTGACAATAACCCTCGATACAGCATGCAGAAACCCGACAATTGCCATATCGTGAGGAAAGATAGTGTTTTAAACAATTTGGCGCTGTACAGTACGTGCTACATTGCTATTTTATTTGTAACAAATCCGAACTTTTCAAACTATTTTCTCCGACTAACGGGTATGTTTCCAAACTTTCGAACTTTTACTGAAGTTTGGAAGTTCAGAAATGAATAGAAGGTCAGGAAGTTCGGCCATCTCTACTGGTCTTTGGTTTGAAACTTTTTCCACCTCCATTGAAAATTCTTCAGAAATACATCACAGATAAAGTTCTAACTCTGAAAAAAGAAAATTTTGTCTGTCCATTTCAACATCACAATTTCATGGTTGCAGAGCAGAATTTGATGGTTGAAATACAGTGGTGGAACCTGGGTCCATTCTTGGCCCCCCTGCAGGCTCGTGCAGCATTTATTTAGGGGAAAATGACAGTCTGGGAAGTAATCAATAGTGTATTGAAGTGACGCCATCTCTAAATCTGTATGACACAATATATAAGGAGAAGGAAAGGTTGAAGACTTTATTCTCTGTGCACTGCCCATGTTAAGCTAAATTGAAGGGTATATCACTCTCCTTATAAGCCATATAATTATGTTTTGCCTCATTTTTGTGTGATGAACCTTTGTGGTCTAATGACATGACCCTCCTTTTCCTATTGGTACATTTTGTTTCCTTCTATGCAAGGAAAGTAGAATTAGTGTATATTAACACTATTTGACCCCCTTGGTTAAGGATGTTTATGGATATAAAAAAATTCCAAGAATGTACAATAAAATACATTGTAACGTCAACATTCACTTGTCAGCCATTTGTGTCTGGGTAGACATAGTGTGTACAATCTGAGTGTTTTTGGCAGTTCAGGATTTTAGTAAATAATCCCTTGAACATCTGTGAATATACTGAGTCTGCGTCAAAATTAGACAACTCCTGAAGTACGGTTCAAGATTATCTCGTAATTTATAGGAAAAATTCCAATCATTTTTACTTCCCTTAATTTAGATTATTTATCTGATTCACTAGCCTAAACCTCCAGGTAACTCTCACCCATTGTAAGCATTATTTTCCTATTTTATTAATTCACAGATGACTAATCTACATAATTCAAATAAGGGGAGGAGAATTTTTTGGGTCATTTTCATTTCCATGGTGTTAAACCTTCTGTGAGCCTTTTCCAGCATGAAACCAGCCTAGTGTGGCATTATCAGCACAATGACGGCCTTTGATATCAGTGAGAGATCACCACGTAGATAAGGGAGGGTTTTGGCTGAGTTCTTTTCTTATTATGCAAATAGGGGTGGAGACTGATAATAAAATTCCCTTTGTAGCCAAAAGGGCCAACCCATGTGATTGCAAAACACTGCACTGTACAGTTATTTTGCACCACGGTCAAATATTTGCTCTAAATATCAACTTAAAAGATAAATATCACAGTCTTTAAAATACCATTATAAATATCTCTATTATAGATACTGCCCTATATTTCATCAGTATAACAAGAAAGCTTGTTGAAGGTATGGAAAGCCCATGTGAGATTTCTAGGGATGTATCTATAATAAAAATATTCCATAGTCTAGAGCAGTGTTTCGCAACCTTTTCACCTGTGGGGACCCTTTAAAAATGTCGTATCTCGGGAACCCCTACATAAAATAAGAGATAATTTTTCTTTTCCTTTCCAGTCATAATATCATTAAATTCATAATTTATAAAATTTATTACAAAATATAAAAGATAGATTTATAAATATAACAAATGGGAACCCTTACATAAAAAAAATTCTTATTTTATTTATCTCTCAGACATCAATATAACAAACACATAATTCATACAAATACAGAACATTGATAATATATATAGAAAAATACATTTTTTTCATCACAAAGTGGATCCATACAGTTTGTCAATCTTTTGAGGACCCATGCAACCTCTCAGTGACCGTTAGGGGTCCCCGGACCCCTGGTTGAGAAACATGGTCTACAGACAGAAATACAGTCATTACAATTTAAAAACTGTCATTGTAAAAAGTTGCATTTACAATATGTTTTCAACCAACATAACTTTTCATCTAATAATATTTTTTGAATCATATAGTGCCCCCTGTTCAGGGATTTATAGTGTGCCCTGGGAATAAATGGTAGCTTACCTGTAGGTTTGCAGAACTGGAGTTGGATCTCTAGCCCCAATGAAAACACCTTTGGGGGGGGATGCAATATCAGTGTAAAACCCACGCTATCCGATGTTATCAGGTGCATTTATCCGAGCCTGCTTGAGTCTCAAAACATTGTATGTTTCATGCACTGAATAAATGAATTCATCACTAAAGTAGTGTGCTCCTATCTACTAACCTTGCTTGGTATATAAAGTAACGGACAGAGGGAGGAAATTACATAATAATCCCTGAAAAAGCCCACACCTATCTTTAGGGGTGGCTTGTGAAAGTTTACATGTAACAATTAGAGCTGAGACATTCAGGAATCAAGAACCGTTGATACACGTTGGTAAGAGGGCCGATGCTCAGCCGTGGTGCCATAGCTGGGTAAAGATGATCTGGGATCTATCTATGATGGCATCCGAGAGAACGCAGCTAAATTGGCAAGGGAGCACTACTTACCTGGTAAGTGAGTCCTACACTGCCGAAGGTATCATGGTAAGAAATCTCTATCTGTTTCAAAATTATTTAAAAGGCTTGCTGGATCAATTGGGAAACCATGGATACTTGTAAGAATTAAGGGACATTTGAGACCGACACAGCTGGATACAACAATATTACATGTGTACTTTGTTTCATTTTCAACTTGTTGTTACTTACTTGAGCAGTAACGTTTTGGTGATTGTGGTACATGTATACACTTGATATATTCTTGGTATAAGGGCAATGTGCAATAAAAAACACACAGGTGTGATTATCATAATATATTAATAGTGTCCGTTTTTTCATTGGACAACGCATACATTTACCAGGGAGATGTAATAAACGTTCTATCGTTTAAATGGTGCTAATTTTGCCCCAACCAATCAGATCTTATTTAACATTTGAAAGCTAACATCTGATTGGTTGAGGCAAAATTGCATATTTTAATGATAAGCAAAGAGATGTAATAAAAGTTCTTTTTGTTAAAATGGTGCTAATTTTGCCCTAACCAATCAGATATCATTTAACATTGAAAGCTAACATTTGATTGGCACCATTTTAAACAATAAGAACTTTTATTGAATAACCCTGCATATGTATAAAAGGGTTCCACGAGTGCTGGAAGAGACATGAGTCCTAATTAATTTGGCTTGAAAAAGCCAAATTACTGTTCTTTCTATTTCTTCTTCTTCTTTTTCTTCCGTTTTATTTCTCCGCTTTTTTGGACCGTATCTCCTCACAGGTTTTGAGCTAGAGAAATGAAATTCGGTACAGACGTGCGGGGCAAATAGGAGAAGTGTGCTATCTTCTAGTAAGGAATCCGCGGAAGCGTTACGCGTTATCGGTGAATTTCCAGACATTTTTCCCATAGACTATAATGGTAACAATCCTCCAAATGTGGATATTTCAAAACAGTTGTTTCATGGTCATAAATACAAATGGTGATACCCCCAACCCCCCACACAGACCCAGGTACACCCACCTACGACCTACCTTTCCATTCCCATGGAAGCCATATTTAAAGGGTAACTAAAGTCAAAAAAACTAATTTAGATTTATCCTCAAAAAAAGATAGTTTTATGGTTTATAACACAAAAAAAGACATACCCCCTCAACCAGCCCAGGTACACACACCTACAATCTACTTATCCATTACGGTGGCAGCCATATTTAAAGGGTAATATAAGTCAAAAAAACTAATTTAGATTTATCCTCAATAAAAGATAGTTTATGGTTGTTAAACACAAAAAAAAGACATACCCCTCAACAGACCCAGGTACACACACCTACTGATCTACTATCCATTAGGTAGCAGCCAATTTAAAGGGTAACTAAAGTCAAAAAAACAAATATTAGATTTATCCTCAATAAAAGATAGTTTTATGGTTGTAAACACAAAAAAGACATACCCCCTCAACCAGACCACGGTACACACACCTACTGATCTACTTATCCATTATGTGAAAGCCACTTTAAAGGGTAACTAAAGCAAAAAAGCAAATTTGATCAATAATCAAAAACGTTGTTTTTTAACCCCCAACGTGCTACAGGTATACCACACGCTACTGACCTACCCTCCATTACTGTTGCAGCCATACTTAAAGGGTAACTAAAGTCAAAAAAAATAAATTTTGACCAATCATCAAAAAAGTTGTTTTTTTTAAATCTCAACCTGACACGGGTACACACATCTACTGATCTACTTATCATTACTATGGAGCCATACGTAAAGGGTAACTAAAGTAATAAAAAAAACTCATTTGACCAATCATCAAAAAAGTTAGTATTTTATCCCCCAACCGTTATGATAACACACACCAACTTACCTACCTTTAATGATGTGACATATTTAAAGGGTAAGTAAAAAACAAAAACAAGTCCTCATCATTGAATTATGAGTTTTTAAAATCTGCAGCACAAACACACAAATTCCCTTCCAAATGCAGTCTTTTCAAGCCAAATTCAAAGTTTGTACTTAAACTTTCCTTTCTAGTATTATTATTACATTTATATCCTATCATTTCTTAACCATGTAGCATTATATTATTATTATTACATTTATATCCTATCATTTCTATACCATGTAGCATTATATTATTATTACATTTATATCCTATCATTCTATACCATGTACCATTATATTATATTTACATTTATATCCATAATTTCTATACTAGTAGCATTATATTATTATTATTACATTTATATCCTATCATTTCTAACCATGTACCATTATATTTATTACCTTTATACCTATAATTTCTATACTATGTACATTAATATTATTATTCATTTAGATCCTATCATTTCTATACCATGTAGCATTATATGATTATTACATTTATATCCTATCATTTCTATACCATGTAACATATATTATATTATTACATTTATATCCTATCATTTCTATACCATGTAGCATTATATTATTATTACATTTATATCCTATCATTTATATTCCATGTAACATATATATTATTATTACATTATATCCTATCATTTCTATACCATGTAGCATTATATTATTATTACATTTATACTATCATTTCTATACCATGTAGCATATATTATTAAAGGAAGGTAAAGGAAGGGGATACCACACAGTATAAACTGCTTAAACAAAAAGTTTTATTCCAACATGTCCAACAACACTCGCCCCTTCCCCCCATGTTTGATAGAAGTGTCCATTACACTGTTCCAGTGTGTTAATAGTCCAAAAAAGTCCATAGAAAATGTTCATGAATCCCCCACCACCTGGGAGTGCTGTAAATAAAGCTAGTTCACCCAGACTTATGTAAAGAACAATATATACATCATATACACCTTAAATACAAACAGGGTTATTCAATAAAAGTCTTATCGTTTAAAATGGTGCTAAATTTGCCCCAACCAATCAGATGTTAGCTTTCAAATGTTAAAGGACAAGTATACTCACCTCACCCTCGCTCCTCTTCCTCCATAGCTGCATAGTACCCAGGGTGAGGACCTAAAATCGCTAAGTCCTCACCCTGGGTTCTTTCTCTAACTCCTGCACTACTTACCCCAAATCTGCTTCGCCGATCGCTCGTTCCTCCGCTCTTCCTGCTTCAATGACAGATCGCGAGGCAGCCAATAGAAGATACGCTCTGCAAGGAGGCGTGTCTTCCAATTGGCTGCCTCGCGACTGTCATGACAGTAGGAGAGGGGGGAACAGTCTGGATCGCCGAAGCAGATTTTGCGGTAAGTAGTGCAGGAGTTAGAGAAAGAACCAGGGTGAGGACTTAGCGATTTTAGGTCCTCACCCTGGGTACTATGCTGCAGTGGATCGGGGAAAGGTGAGTATAATTGTCCTTTAAAAAGATCTGATTGGTTGGGGCAAAATTTGCACCATTTTAAGTGATAAGAACTTTTATTGAATAACCCCGAATATACACAATAAGTAGCTAATTTAGCCTAGTGTGCTTTCTTCAAAACACATCTATAAATGGTAAGATCAAGAAAAGACAATGTTGATTTTTAGCTATAACATTGGCACTTTTAGGCTGGGTACCAGTCCCCAAGCTTGCGCTTGATAGCTACAGCCTGAGTCCTCCTGAAACACACCGGTACACACGGTTGTACCGTGTATTCTTAATTTTTACAAGTTGTGTGCTGGGGGGGGGGGGGGTTGGGGCTGAGGGGTGGTGGTATTATGCTGCAGTCCCTACCGGCGCCGTTGAGCACCCCACAAGAACAAGAGTGTCAGTGTCCTTAAGGCCAGGCAGTGATGGCTTTTCAAAGGGGGCAATTTCCGAGAGCTTTACAAAACCCTGAAGGGTCACCGTTCTACCACACCAACACACCAAACTGCAGCAACTGGGCTCAAGGCTCAACTATGAGGGCGCCCTCTAGGGGCAGTGGGGAAATACAGGGTAAGGAGAAAGCTCCCTTTGCCTAGGTCCATTTGGGACAGTGTGCTGAGGAATGGATGGTATGCCACAACCCTACCCATCTCCCAGGGAAAAAAATGGAATTATCACACTTAGGTCAGTCCCCAGTAGCTGGTGTTGTGATGGTGGTGCCAGTGGGTGGGTGCTGGTGGTGCCAGGGAGATGTCCTTGTGGTAATGTATAATGGCACGTTAGGGCCCAAAAATCTGACTTGTGCCTTGGGCCCATTTGGCTTAATCCAGCTCTGACTGTGAGGATAAAGATGGTGATCTGCACTGCCTAAGGTAACTTACGGGCAAGGCCACACTGCGCCACAAACAAAATCGCACACGTAATCGAACGCGAGTACGCTTCCGATGTGAATGCGCGTGAGATTTCTTCTTTTGAGATTCGAAATTGCATGTGCAAACGAAAAAAACGTGATAGTGTGGCTTATCCCTTACGTGGTCTTCCTGTAGCCCTTGTGATAGAGACCAGTGTGAGGGCGTGTATACGGAGTGTGTATGCCAGTTATATGCCAGTTATGCCAGTCAGTGTTTATGTTGGTCAGCGCATTTTATTTTCATCCAACATTTTGCCTAGGGCCCAGACTTTTAGCTACACCCCTGAGCAGACCTCTGATTGGGGAGAATTCCAGATACACGGTTCCGCCCCACATTGTCTGGAAGAGAAGATCTGGTTCCGCTAACCCACTAACCCTAATATAACACTGGGACTGTTTCAGGGTGGGATGGCATTTTTATATGTCCTTTGAAAGAGCTAATACCAATAGTAAAACCCATTCATGCCCAGTCACTCACACTGCCCTGACGATGGATATATTGTTCTTATATAAGTCTGGGGAACCTGCTTTATTTACAGCGTCTCACAGGTGGTGGCGGATTCATTACTTTTTCTATGGCTTTTAAAACTATTAACACACTGGGACAGTGTAATGGCACACTTCTACTAACCAATGGGGGGAAGGGGCGGGTGTGTGTTGTGTTTTCTGGATGCACTGATTGGTTATAGCATCAATGACAAAGATCCGTTTAGGGATCGAAACATGTTGTATAAAAACACTTGGGCCGATTTATCCAGAGCCGCTGGGCAAATTTATGGAGATAAACTCACCCGTGCATCCGATGCTCATGATTCAAAATGGCGTTTGCGCTAGTTTTAGTAAATAGCTGTCATTAAAATCCCGCAGTGAGTTTTATCGGGATTAACCCACATTCGCAATGTGAATAGCGATCAGGATATTTACCCAGAGCGATCGCCCTAATGAGCCTGTTCTTGTTTAGTCGGTTTTACTACATGGCGTCCCTTCTTACTTCCTTTACTGCCCTTTACTTCTGGGAACGGAGCAAGAAAGGGAGGAGATACCCAACTACATACCTGCATGCACTCTAAATTATATTATTATTATTATCATATTATTATCATATTATTTCATTATTATTAATTTGGTTGAAAAAGCCAATTACTTTCTTTCTATTTCTTCTTCTTCTTCTTCTTCTTTTTCTTCCGTTTTATTCTTCCGCTTTTTTGGACCGTATCTCTCCCACAGTTTTTGAGGAGAGACGTGAAATTCAGTACAGACGTGCGGGGCATATAGGAGAAGTGGTGATATCTTCTAGCTAAGGAATCCGCAGTCATAAATACAAATGGTGATACACCCAACCCCCCCACACAGAACACAGGTAACCACCCCAATGACCTACCTTTCCATTCCATGAAAGCCATATTTAAAGGGTAACTAAAGTCAAAAAAACTAATTTAGATTTATCCTCAATAAAAGATTTATATGGTTATGGTTTATGGTTATAAAACACAAAAAAGACATGCCCCCTCAACCAGACCCAGGTACACACACCTACTAATCTACTTATCCATTACTGTGGCAGCCATACTTAAAGGGTAAGTAAGTAAAAAAAAAAACTAATTAGATTTATTCTCAATAAAAGATAGTTTTATGGTCGTAAACACAAAAAAGACATACCCCTTAACAAGGATCTACTTATCCATACTGTGGCAGCCATACTTAAAGGGTAACTAAAGTAAAAAAAAACGAATTAGATTTATTCTCATAAAATATAGTTTTATGGTCGTAAAACAAAAAAAGACATACCCCTCAACAGACCCAGGTACACAACCTACTGATTCTATTACCATTACTGTGGCAGCCTATATTAAAGGGTAACTAAAGTAAAAAAAAACTAATAGATTTATTCTAATAAAGATAGATTTATGGTCGTTAACACAAAAAAGACATACCCCCTCAACCAGACCCAGGTACACACACTACTAATCTACTTTCATTACTGTGGAGCCATACTTAAGGGTAACTAAAGTAAAAAAAAAAACTAATTAGATTATTCTCAATAAAAGATAGTTTTATGGTCGTAAACACAAAAAAAGACATACCCCCTCAACCAGACCCGAGTACACACCACCTACTGATCTATTAATAATTATGGTCGAGCTCTTAAAGGGTAGATAAAGTCAAAAAAACTAATTTAGATTCCTCAGTAAAATATAGTTTTAGATTGTAAACACAAAAAAGACGTGCTCCCTCAACCAGAACCCAGGTACACACACCTACTGATCTACTTTTCCATTATGGTGGCCAGCCATATTTAAAGGGTAACTAAAGTAAAAAAACAAATTTAGATTCCTCAATAAAAGATAGTTTTATGGTTTTGTAAAACAAAAAAGACAACCCCCCTCAACCAGACCAGGTACACACACCTACTGATCTACTTATCCATTACTGTGGCAGCCATACTTAAAGGGTAACTAAAGTAAAAAAACGGATTAGATTTATTCAATAAAAGATAGTTTTATGGTCGTTAAACACAAAAAAGACATACCCCCTCAACCAGACCCAGATCACACACCATTGATCTATAATTAATTATGGTCGTAGCTCTTAAAGGGTGAGCTAAAGTCAAAAAAAACTAATTTAGATTTATCCTCAGTAAAATAGTTTTATGATTGTAAACACAAAAAAGACGTACTCCCTCAAACAGACCCAGGTAACACACCTACTGATCTAACTTTTCCATTATGGTGGCAGCCATATTTAAAGGGTAACTAAGTAAAAAAAACAAATTTAGATTTATCCTCAATAAAAGATAGTTTTATGGTTGTAAACACAAAAAAGACATACCCCCCTCAACCAGACCCAGGTACACACACCTACGGATCTACTTATCCATTACTGTGGCAGCCATACTTAAAGGGTAACTAAAGTAAAAAAAACGAATTAGATTTATTCTCAATAAAAGATAGTTTTATGGTCGTAACACAAAAAAGACATACCCCTCAACCAGACCCAGATACACACACCTACTGATTATTAATTAATTATGGTCGTAGCTCTTAAAGGGTAGCTAAAGTAAAAAACTAATTAGATTTTCCTCAGTAAAATATAGTTTTATGATGTAAACACAAAAAAGACGTACTCCCTCAACCAGACCCAGGTACACACACCTACTGATCTACTTTTCCATTATGGTGGCAGCCATATTTAAAGGGTAACTAAAGTAAAAAAAACAAATTAGATTTATCTCAATAAAAGATAGTTTTATGGTTGTAAACACAAAAAAAGAAATACCCCCCTCAACCAGACCCAGGTACACACACCGATCTAATCTACTAATTACTTATGGTGGTAGCCATACTTAAAGGGTAACTAAAGTCAAAAAACAAATTTAGATTATCCTCAATAAAATATAGTTTTATGGTTGTAAATACAAAAAGACATACCCCCTCAACCAGACCCAGAAACACACACCACTGATTTACTTATCCATACTAGTGGCCAGCCATACTTAAAGGTAATTAAGTAAAACAAATAATTTGATTAATAATCAAAAAAAAGTTTTCTTTTTAACCCCCACGTGGTACAGGTACATACATCTACTGACCTATCCCTCCATTCTGTGGCAGCCATATTTAAAGGGTTAACTAAAGTAAAAAAAAACTAATTTTGACCAATCATCTAAAAAGTTTGTTTTTTTAACCCCCAACACGACCCAGGTACACACACCTACTGATTACTTATCCCTACTGTGGCGGCAGCCATACTTAAGGGTAATTAAAGAAAACAAATAATTTTGATCAATAATCAAAAAAGGTTTTTTTTTTTTAACCCCCACGTGGCACAGGTACATACACCTACTAACCTACCCCTCCTCATTACTGTTGCAGACCATATTTAAAGGGTTAACTAAAGTCAAAATATTTTTGACCAATCATAAAAAAAATTTTTTTATTTACCCCAACCCTGGATCTAGGTACACATGCTTACTGACCATACCCTCTCATTTCATGGAACCATATTTAACGGGTAACAATAGTCAAATTACAAATTTGACTAATCATGAACAAAGTTTGTTTTTTTAACCCCCCACCCGACAAGGTCACACAAACCTACTGATCTACTTAGTCAATTACTGTGGCAGACATACTTTAAAGGGTAACTAAAGTCAAAAAAAATACATTTTTGATCAAAATCATTATCATTGAAAATGCTGCTAATTTTGCCCTAACCAAATCAGATGTTAGCTTCGACTTGATTGGATCAAAATTAGCACCAACTTTGGGCTGGGTCACACACAAGTTTTTTTTTTTGTCCCAAACAAGCGTTCACTACAAACTCATCATCAATTCATTGAGTTTTAAGATCTGCAGCAAACACACATTACCTTCAAAATGCAGCCCTTCAAGCCAAATTAAAGTTTATACTTAAACTTTCCCTTTCCAGTTTTGTTTGTTGTATTATATGTATTTTTGGTCTCAGCACCACCTGAAAGTAGGTAGGAGTTGGAAGCTCTAGGGATTTCATTAATATCAAGTTGATTTCAACCGACCCCCAGTCACTTGCGTTAAAGATATTACCTTTATAATATGTCCCTGGTATTTAAAGAGAGGGGACTAAAAGATGACTGGCCAGTATAAAACTTTACTTTTTCTCGTGAATGGCTTCTCTTAAAAGAAAAAATAAAAATATCAGTCCCATAACCCATTTGTAAGCATTATTTTCCTATTTCTTAATGAGCAGATGACTAATCTACATAATTCAAATAAGGGGAGGAGAAACTTTTGGGTCATTTTCCTTCCTCTGGTCATCCCCTTAAGTAAATGCTAAACTTTTGTGAGGCTTTTCCAGCATGAAACCAGCCTAGTGCAGAACCCAAAGTTCCAGTTGGATTCCAGTGAGGCATTATCAACACAATGTTGGCTTTTATATACAGAGGGTTGCCAGATTTCCAAAATCCCAGTAGGGACACAGTAAAAAAAACAAGTTTTTAGGCGGCCGCCCCTTCCCCGCCTCAATAAGCCACACCCATTCATGATTGGTAAATAATATATAGATAGATAGATAGATTAAAAAGAGGATAGATAGTAGATAGATTAGACAGATATGATAGATAGATAGATAGATTATAAAAGAGGATAGATAGATGGAGGATGGATGGAATGGATGGATAGATTGATGATAGATAAAAGAGGAGGATGATAGATAGATAGAGTGATAGATAGAGGATATATAGATAGAGGATATATAGATAGATGATAGATAGATAGATAGATAGATAGATGATAGATGATAGTAGATAAAGAGATAGTAGTATGATAGAGAGATTAGATAGATAGATAGATAGATAGAGGGATAGATAGATGTATAGATATACAAAAAGAGGATAGATAGATAGTCTAGATAGATGTTAGATATTAGATAGAGATAGATAGATAGAGATGATAGATAACAGAGTATGGATAGAATGATGGATGGATAGATGAGGGCATTTCTATCTTCAGAGGCACCTCAAACATGCATCTGAAGGGACTTCCCTTACTGGTCGCTCGGTGCCCCCTGTTCCTGTCGTTTGGTTGTCTTCTGTCGGATGAAGCAGGAGCAGAGAGGCTCTTGAGAGGAATCTTTGAGATTTCAAATAATAATGCGAAAAATGGGGTTCCGGGGGGGGGGATTCTTTACTAGACTATTAAAAGTTTATTTTAGGGCTGGACATGCCCTAAAAAAGTGAAGGCACTCTGGGGGTGGTGGGGGGAGGGAATTAAGAACCACATGGAAGGAAAAGGGAAAAAAAGTAATTTTTCACTATAGATGCCCTTAAAATTCACTTATTTTATAGAAAGCTTATCCTTGCTGACTGGGTATCCAGTACTTTTCTAGGCATCCCTATAAATATAAGCAAATAAATGACATTACCCAGCCACAGGAATCTCTAACAAGGACAAGGAGCAGTGTTTAGAACTTTGCAGAACTTATTGGTTGAATCGTTGGAATTTGTGGGAGCCCCCGACGCGTATCGGCAGATGGGGCGTTGACGTGGGGGGAGGACGCACACTTTTTCCAGGAAGCCTTCCGGGTCCCCCCGTGGTCCTTGGCTTTCTCGCATCCCGGTAGTGAGATGGAAGTGGCGCGGCGCCGCGTGACGTTGTTGCGCTGAGCCGTGTCCATATAAGGCGGAGCCACGACAGGTCGCCGGCACAATTTTCACTCGCCGCCGGTGACAGGATAGGAGCTCATCCCTCCCTCCCCCCCCTTTGTTATTGTATATTACTGTTTAAATGTTGTTGGAGTACACGGCTGGCGGGTACACCCTTGCGGATATGGATGGAGCCTTACCCGTTACATGCCCTCTGGCCGACAGAGTTGGGCATATCAAAGCGTGAGTTCTACGGCTTGATGGTTTACACAACCCAAGGAGTGGTTATGGCAACGCAAGGTTGTTTTCCTGTACAGTGTGTGTGAAAATATGCAAGTGTGGCGGGCATATTCCACAAATGCTGCAAATTTATGCAAATATGCATTTATTGTTAATTTACATAACATTAGCGGGGCCCGATTTGTTTACCAAAAAAGTCGTTTGTCTGGTCGCATTGTATACGGTACATAAATTTAGGGTAATTGTTCATGGGCTAGTTGGTGTATGGCTGTAGGCGGTTCTTCATTTTACCCCTGAGGTCTATATTTGCCATTTAGACAGTCAGTACAATGTTGAATAGGATCCCCTGTTATCGAGCACACTACTTTAGTGATGAATTCATTTATTCAGTGCATGAAACATACAATGTTTTGAGACTCAAGCAGGCTCGGATAAATGCACCTGATAATACATCGGATAGCGTGGGTTTTACACTGATATTGCATCACCCCCAAAGGTGTTTCATTGGGGCTAGAGATCCAACTCCAGTTCTGCAAACCTACAGGTAAGCTACCATTTATCCCATGGGCACACTATAAATCCGCTGAACAGGGGGCACTATATGATTCAAAAATAATTATTAGATGAAAGTTATGTTGGTTGAAACATATTGTAAATGCAACTTTTTACAATGACAGTTTTTAAATTGTA
This sequence comes from Hymenochirus boettgeri, assembly GCA_019447015.1. NCBI lineage: Eukaryota > Metazoa > Chordata > Amphibia > Anura > Pipidae > Hymenochirus > Hymenochirus boettgeri. Next base: position 306,905,731 of record CM033470.1, on the reverse strand, counting down.
ATGACTTGTATTTCTGTCTGTAGACCAGTGTTTTCTCAACCAGGGGTCCGGGACCCCTAACGGTCACTGAGAGGTTGCATGGGGTCCTCAAAAGATTGACAAACTGTAATGTATGATCCACTATTGTGATGAAAAAATGTATTTTTCTATATATATTTATCAATGTTTGTATTTGTATGAATTATGTGTTTGGTATATTGATGTCTGAGAGATAAATAAAATAAGAAATGTTTTTAGTAAGGGTTCCCATTTGTTATATTTATAAATCTATCTTTTATATTTGTAATAAATTTTAAAATTATGAATTTAATGATATTATGACTGAGAAAGGAAAAGAAAAATATATCATCTTAATTTTATGTAGGGGTTCCCGAGATACGAAACATTTAAAGGGGTCCCCACAGGTGAAAAGGTTGCGAAACACTGCTCTAGACATGGAATATTTTTATATAGATACATCCCTAGAATCTCACATGGGCTTCCATACCTTCAACAAGCTTTCTTGTTATACTGAGTGAAATATAGGGCAGTATTATAATAGAGATATTTATATGGTATTTTAAAGACTGTGATATTTGATCTTTTAAGTTGATATAAGAGCAAAATATTGACCGTGGTGCAAAATAACTGTTACAGTGGAGTGTTTTGCAATCACATGGGTTGGCCCTTTTGGCTACAAAGGGAATTTTATTTATGCAGTCTCCACCCCTTATTTGCATAATAAGAAAAGAAGTCTAGCCAAAACCCTCCCTTATCTACGTGGTGATTCTCACTGTATATCAAAGGCCGTCATTGTGCTGATATGCCACACTAGGCTGGTTTCATGCTGAAAAGGCTCACAGAAGGTTTAACAACCATGGAAATGAAAATGACCCAAAAAATTCTCCTCCCCTTATTTGAATATGTAGATTAGTCATCTGTGAATTAATAGAAATAGGAAATAATGCTTCAAATGGGTGAGAGTTACCTGGAGGTTTAGGCTAGTGAATCAGATAAATAATCTAAATTAAAGGGAAGTAGAAATGATGGAATTTTTCATAAAATTACGAGATAATCTTGAACCGTACTTCAGGAGTGGTCTAATGTGTGACGCAGACTCAGTATATTCACAGATGTTCAAGGGATTATTTACATAAATCCTGAACTGCCAAAAACACTCAGATTGTACACACTATGTCTACCCAGACACAAATGGCTGACAAGTGAATGTTGACGTTACAATGTATTTTATGTCATTCTTGGAATTTTTTTATATCCATAAACATCCTTAACCAAGGGGGTCAAATAGTGTTAATGCAACTAATTCTACTTTCCTTGCATAGAAGGAAACAAAATGTTACCATAAAGGAAAAGGAGGGTCATGTCATTAGACCACAAAGAGTTCATCACACAAAAATGAGGACAAACATAATTATATGGCTTATAGAGGAGAGTGATATACCCTTCAATTTAGCTTAACATGGGCAGTGCACAGAGAATAAAGTCTTCAACCTTCTTCCTTCTCCTTTATATATGGTCAATACAGATTTAGAGATGGCGTCACTTCAATACAATATTGATTACTTCCCAGACTGTCATTTTCCCCTAAATATAATGCTGCACGAGCCTGCAGGGGGGCCATAGAATGGACCCAGGTTCCACCACTGAATTTCAACCATCAAATTCTGCTCTGCAACCATGAAATTGTGATGTTGAAATGGACAGACAAAATTTTCTTTTTTTCAGAGTTAGAACTTTATCTGTGATGTATTTCTGAAGAATTTTCAATGGAGGTGGAAAAAGTTTCAACCAAAGACCAGTAGAGATGGCCGAACTTCCTGACCTTCTATTCATTTCTGAACTTCCAAACTTCAGTAAAAGTTCGGAAGTTTGGAAACATACCCGTTAAAGTCGGGAGAAAAAGTTTGAAAAGTTCGGATTTGTTACAAATAAAAATAGCAATGTAGCACGTACTGTACATGTCGCCAAATGTTTAAAACACTATCTTTCCTCACGATATGGCAATGTCGGGTTTCTGCATGCTGTATCGAGGGGGTTATTGTCAATTCAAGGGTTACTGATTGATTGATCCATGGGTTACCGAATCGAATGATACATTCAAAGGTTATCGGAAATCGAATGGTGATTCAGGTAACCAAAATCGAACGATAAATTCAAGGGTTACCAAACCGAACAATACATTCAAGGGTTACCGAATTTGAACGATACATTTGATGGTTACCGAATAATACATTCAAGGGTTATCTTGGTCCCTTATGCTCAAGGCCGTGCCCTTCGCTCCTTGCAAGGAAACTTTCTCCACAGACCCCCAACTAACACTGCTGCTGGCTGCTCCCTACCATTCCTAATGTGTCGAGGCTTGTTGCACTTATATCCATTTATACATAATATATATATGCTTTGTTAACGATGTATGAAATTCCATTTAACTTAATTTAATTTTTATCTATCTGTATAATGGCACTTATGCCCTTGTTGTATACTCTGTATTTTATAACGTACATCGCTGCGTACCCAAGTGGCGCTTTATAAATGAAATTATACATATACATCTTCAAAAGGAACATCCGAGGGATAACAGCAAAAAGCCGCATTTGAGGGTTATCACCGAAACGTTGAATTTGAGTTAGGGCAAAATCGGGGTTTAACGAAGGTACGTAAATTTGGTAATTATCGAACTTTCGATAATTATTGAAAATACGTCTGTAAGTTCGAAGTTCGGAAACTTTTAATAGTTTTGAGTTCGTCCGAACTACTAAAGTTTGGGTCAAACTCGGTTCGGGTTCTTTTTTAAGTCCATTTCTAAAGACCAGGTCTGGGTCGAAATTCTGATGCATCGCTACTTAAATCCCTTTTATTTTCTACCTGCACAGACACTAACTTCTCCTATACCATTGGTGTCCTTTTCAATGATGCCTCCATTTTTGTGACTCCATTTTGTCTATTAAGGGATCTACCAGGAAAATCAAACCTGTGGCCTTTTATACATTTGAAAACTTCAAATCCCTACATTCCTTGGCTGCACTGTGCAAAAACAACTGGAGGTCACCTCTGTGCAAGATGGTATAACCATAGAATCCTATGGCCTATCCCCATTTATTACTGGTTGGTTTACCACTGAAAGTTACAATAAGTTTAGTGGATTACTATGTGATCATTGAGCAAACACTCCACTGACCACAAAACACCTATGTCATAATATTCCTATTTCGATACATATACCAAAGCATTGGAATAAACTTCACTTATATTCAGCACCAACAACAAGGGATTTTCACATATTGCAATAAAATCCATATGCAGCTTTGTAATTGTATATTATCTGCGAAATGCACAGAGTAAACATTTTTATTTCCTTTCATAAGAAATTGTCCATAAAGTAAACTTTTCTCAGCATGTATATAAATAAGGTTGTTTGATACACATATACTTAACATGTCCACTGTGTAAACACCAATCATCACAGTGCGTGTGTCATCCCAGTGTATAATAAATGGGAATAGACATTAATGAATCGAGGAATTTCATCAGCCCTCCAGCTGTTTTAGGACTTTAGAGTTGAGATTTGGGGTTGTGAAAATGCAAGAGACATGAGCGTGGCTTTCTTTGGTTTAATGGATTGGATATGTTGCTGGAATGTTTATAGATAGATAGAGTGATAGCTTTTATTTCTCAGCTCAGCAATAAGCAAAACAAAAAAAATAATTAAATACCCCCCGCAATATTAACCCATGGTCTTCAATGAGTCATTGTGGGTCTACATTCAGGGTGTTGTCTCTCTAATGAGCCAAAAGACAAAAATGCTCAGGGTGGTGCCCTGCTAAATATCAGAGAGGCGGCAGGCAGAGCTCACTTGGCAGGCAGAGCAGAAAAAAAATAAAATCACATGTTATTTTCAATGTAGTCTGTGTGATCCGGTCATTAGGCTTCTTATATGTACTATCATGTGATCTTGGCATTAGGGCATGTTATATGTGCCTTTCTGTGTGATCTTGGCATTAGGGCATGTTATATGTGCCTATCTGTGTGATCTTGGATTAGGGCATGCTATATGTGCCTGTCTGTGTGATCTTGGCATTAGGGCATGTTATATGTGGCTATCTGTGTGATCTTGGCATTAGGGCATGTTTATGTGCCTATCTGTGTGATCTTGGCATTAGGGCAGATATATGTGCCTTCTGTGTGATGATCTTGGCATTAGGGCATGTTATATATGTACCAGTGTTTTTTGATCTGGGAATTAGCGCATGTTATATGTACCTATCTGTGGTATTGGCATTAGAGCATGTTATATGTGCCTGTCTGTGGATCTTGGCATTAGGGCATGTTATTGTGCTATATGTTGTATTGGTAATTAGGGCATGTTATGTGTACCTATCTGTGTGATCTGGGCATTAGCGCATGTTATATGTACCTATCTGTGTGATCTGGGCATTAGGGCATGTTATATGTGCCTATATGTGTCATTTGGTAATTAGGGCATGTTATGTGTACCTATCTGTGTGATCTGGGCATTAGGGCATGTTATATATGTACCAGTGTTTTTGATCTGAGAATTAGCGCATGTTATATGTACCTATCTGTGTGATCTTGGCATTAGAGCATGTTATATGTACCTGTCTGTGTGATCTTGGCATTAGGGCATGTTATATGTGCCTATATGTGTCATTTGGTAATTAGGGCATGTTATGTGTACCTATCTGTGTGATCTGGGCATTAGCGCATGTTATATGTACCTATCTGTGTGATCTGGGCATTAGGGCATGTTATATGTGCCTATATGTGTCATTTGGTAATTAGGGCATGTTATGTGTACCTATCTGTGTGATCTGGGCATTAGCGCATGTTATATGTACCTATCTGTGTGATCTGGGCATTTGGTTATATGTACAGTACCTATCTGTGTGTGCTGGGCGTGAGGGTAACTTGTTAAATTAGGGCCCTGCTGAAAGAATCTACTTTAATATGCTGTAGATCTTTTGGAAAAAAATCTTTTATTCTACAGGAATTATGGTGGGGATAAATGTCTTTATCAGGGATTGTATAAATACTTTTGGTCGTGCTGCCCCTTGCTCTGGAACTCCTTCCTCGTCTGTCTTGTCACTCACCGTCCCTTAACACCTTCAAACGTAACCTTAAAACCCACCTCTTAGGCAAGCATATAACTGGCTAAACATTACCCCTCTTACTACCCAATATGATCCAACCCCCCTTTCACGCTCACTGCCATTCTATCTACAGCCTACCAATTCCTGTCACCTTATGTCTCACCCCATATCCTCTAGTCTGTAAGATCTTCGGGCAGGGTCCTCCCCTCCTATTGTATCACGGTATTGCTGTAAGAACTCCTCAAGTTTACTTATATTATGTATACTGTGTATGTAATATGTATGACTTTGTATAACATGTATACCTGTATGTAATGTATGACTGTAATTGTAAAGCGCCACGGAAGATGTTGGCGGTATATAAATCAATAATAATAAAAAAATACCGCTGTAATGTGAAGTTTAAAATGACTAAATGTTTCAACCACGCCCATTTCTAGAAGCCACAATCACCTAACCCTGGTTGCGGTGGCGAATTTTATGGCGACTAATGGTACATAGGGGCACATCAAAAGCTTGGCTCAGGTGGCCAAACCCTAGGGACGCCCCTATCTACATTTCAGCCTTCAACTGATATTGTTTGGGAAAATATTTCCTTTCCTGATTTGGTTTGCACCCAGGACCTTTTCTTTGGTGGAAAAGAGAAAATGAAGAAATAGGCTTCTTGTCTGTACCCACACCCTTTCCAAATCGCCCATAAAAGTACCCAAGGTGAGTGCCTAAAATGCTAGGCTTACCTAAGATCACCAAAAGAGCTGCGAGAAAAACTGTGCCGCAACCAGAAATATGGCAGATAAACCCCACGTACATTAAGGAATACATCCTGTGAACATTGACTGAACACAAAGCAAACATACGTATTATGAATGTTAATTCTTATTCTTTCAGTTCCACACAATGGAACAAGCTCCCAATTCCCATTGTTGAGGACCTGCAAACCCTTGAAAATCGTTATTACGAACTGTCTGTTATATTGTAAGTATTTTATAATGAAGGATTTTTGCTTTATCTAGGAATCCATTATATTTATGGTCCTATGTGTTCACCAATTCAAATCTTGTTGTTCGGGCAAAACCAAGTATGTAATGATAATTATCTGACCGTACAATGAACCTCTATTGAGCGCTCATTCATAGCAATCCCTATCATTTCTGCGTACGCCATAATGAGAACATTAGGATGGAATGTACGTGAAAAAATTAGCGATTAATAGAGCGTTGCGCTTACACACATGACAAATACAGTCACAATAAACGGATCCCAGACATGGTCGAGTGTGCACATTGATTTTAATGCATCGCGATATTTTTTTTCCAGAAAGTGACCTTTTAAAATCGCAGTAAGTATCATAGCAACAGGTTTTATTTATATTTTTGTAAAGGGTATTTACTAAGAAATAATACCTTCTCTATCAGAGCCCTAAACACAGCTGCCACCATGCCCATTCCATTTGGACATGGCAATTGTAGGTAACAAATGGAGGTAGGGGTGCTTGTCAGTGAGTTTCCCTTTAAGAAATTTTTTGAAATTGACATTAATATGTTTGGATACACCTACACTAGCAGGTATGGTGATAGGGTTTGCTTTCCTCCTATTGGTTAATAGATCTAAACATGATTCACCAGATAAAATAGTCACAGGATCCGCAGACGAATGTTCGTGTAAGAAATATTCTGGTTACTTCAATAATGTTGATATTACGTGTACACATTCAGACATATCTATTTGTGACATGATTCAGGGCACAAGTATTGCACAAGCCCATGCAATCTCCTGTGTTCTAGAATTAGACCATTTCTGATCATTTCCGAACTTCAACGCCCTCTGCATATTACACAGAAGTCAAATCAACAAGAACAGAAGCATAGACACCTGTGGGAAAGATCAAAATGGGGAATGTGTGAGGTGTGTGGATCATAAAATTGTAATTGAAACAAATGTTAATGAACCCCCCCCCTTTTTGCTGTACCCAGGGTGACAACCTAAAATGCTGTGTGCTTACCTCTGGTAACTAGAGATGGAAAATCAGAAGATTCGAAAATCCAAACGGAACTTAAATTCGGGACTTTTGACAAATGTTTTGTGGCTATTTTCGAGAATTTTCTAAAATAGCTTGAACGTTCAATAAAACTCGAAGTCCCTAAATACGAACATCCCTCATGTTTCAGAGCGAACATTCGATTTCGGAACCGAGGGTTCTGTGTCCGATTGGGTATGAGTTGGACCCGGATCCCATCTCTACTGGTAACTTAGCAGATCAGGAAAAAATCTTACCCCAAAGTTGCAGATCCTGTCAGGCCTTACCCACTCCAACCTGGACAATTTCTAGGGCCAAGGACGTAGAATTTAGGTTCTCACCCATGTAATAGGGATCGTTCCTTTTTCAGTTCTGTGTGTACCTGCAAAACAACCATTTCCGATGCTGACTAACGTTCTGCCTCAGCATCGGAAGGGTGTTTACTTCCTGAATATTTGTCTTGGTCGTGGTCAGTCCCTATACTAAAGTATAGGGCCAGCCATGGTTGTTGGGAATTATACTTATTAAGGGAGAACGCTCTAGTGTGTCAGTATAGACATATCTTTTGAAAGATGACAGACATAATCTATAGGTACACTGGTACACAGCCTAACTCAATAAACCGTATCCTATACCAAATGTAGGTTCTTCTTATCAGATACTGATAAGACATAAATGGAAAGTTTTATATCATTTAAGACTATTAAATGTAATGTTAGATATGTGTGATTATGTGGCTTATTACCCAGAGCCTCTATCGCTAGGGTAAATGCCCGATTGCAATTCAGTATCGTGTTTGCGACTGTGGGTAAATCTAGCTGCTATCTAGCTATCTAGTGTACGCGGTGCATGTATATAATTACTCTATATAACTATAATTTATCTCTAGTGTACACAGTGTATGTATATTACTCTATATAACTATAATTTATCTCTAGTGTACCTAGTGTATGTATATAATTACTCTATATAACTATAAGTTATCTCTAGTGTACACAGTGCATGTATATAATTACTCTATATAAACTATAATTTATCTCTAGTGTACACAGTGTATGTATATTACTCTATATAACTAAAGTTATCTCTAGTGTACATAGTGTATGTATATAATTACTCTATATAACTATAATTTATCTCTAGTGTACACAGTGTAGTATATTACTCTATATAACTATAAGTTATCTCTAGTGTACATAGGTGTATGTATGTAATTACTCTATATAACTATACGTTATCTCTAGTGTACACAGGGTATGTATATAATTACTCTATATAAACTATAAGTTATCTCTAGTGTACACAGTGTTGTATATAATTACTCTATATAACTATAAGCTATCTCTAGTGTACGCAGTGCATGTATAGCATGTATATAATTACTCTATATAACCATAAGCTATCTCTAGTGTACGCAGTGCATGTATAGCATGTATATAATTACTCTATATAACTATAAGCTATATCTAGTGTACGCAGTGCATGTATAGTATGTATATAATTACTCTATATAATAAAGCTATATCTAGTGTTGCAGTACACCTATATAATTACTCTATATAACTATAAGTTATCTGTAGTGTACGCAGTGCATGTATGTAATTCTCTATATAAATTATCTCTAGTGTATGCAGTGCATGTATATAATTAATCTATATAACTATAAGTTATCTCTAGTGTATGCAGTGCATTTATATAATTGCTCTATAAAAGTTATCTCTAGTGTACACAGTGCATGAATATAATTACTCTATATAACTATAAGCTATCTCTAGTGTACGCAGTGCATCTATATAATTACTCTATATAACTATAAGTTATCTCTAGTGTATGCAGTGCATGTATATAATTAATCTATATAACTATAAGTTATCTCTAGTGTATGCAGTGCATGTATATAATTACTCTATATAACTATAAGTTATCTCTAGTGTACGCAGTGCATGTATATAATTACTCTATATAACTATAAGTTATCTCTAGTGTACGCAGTGCATGTATATAATTACTCTATATAACTATAAGTTATCTCTAGTGTATGCAGTGCATGTATATAATTACTCATATAACTATAAGTTATCTCTAGTGTACGCAGTGTATGTATATAATTACTCTATATGACTATAAGCTATCTCTAGTGTACGCAGTGCATGTATATAATTACTCTATATAACTATAAGTTATCTCTAGTGTACACAGTGCATGTATATAATTACTCTATATAACTATAAGTTATCTCTAGTGTACATAGTGCATGTATATAATTACTCTATATAACTATAAGTTATCTCTAGTGTACATAGTGCATGAATATAATTACTCTATATAACTATAAGCTATCTCTTGTGTACGCAGTGCATCTATATAATTACTCTATATACTATAAGTTATCTCTAGTGTATGCAGTGCAGTATATAATACTCTATATAACTATAAGTTACTCTAGTGGATGCAGTACATGTATATAATTACTCTATATAACTATAAGTTATCTCTAGTGTATGCAGTAGTACATGTATATAAGTACTCTATATAACTATAATTATCTCTAGTGTACATAGTGCATGTATATAATTACTCATATAACTATAATTATCTCTAGTGTATGCAGTGCATGTATATAATTAATCTATATAACTATAAGTTATCTCTAGTGTACACAGTGCATGTATATAATTACTCTATATAACTATAAGTTATCTCTAGTGTTTGCAGTACATGTATATAATTACTAACTTAGTTATCTCTAGATTACGTATGTGTATGTATGTGGATAGTTACTCTAAAAAACTATAAGTTATCTCTAGTGTACACGGTGTATGTATGTATATTATTACTTTCTATAACTAAGTTATCTCTAGATTAG